>QBDW01000881.1:0-79966 GCA_003261595.1 Maconellicoccus hirsutus
CGATTACAATCGATTACGCGCGTATTTACAAATTTAAAAATGTCCTAAACGATCGTGACTAATTTCGTCAATTCGCCGCGTCTCGTCGTTGCGTCGAATAGATCAACCCACTCGAACGTACCGAACGGTGAAAAAAAACCAATCACGGTCACTAACCCTGGAAAAAATTTTTCAAATGGTGAAATTTTTATTTTTTCAGCAATTAAAACAAGCCGCTGGAGAAAAAGATGAACCGCAAGGCCGCAGGAAGAACAACATATTACGTATGTACACTACATTCAATTAACTCGAGTTATTTCAGCGAATTCTATTAAACATTCCTTCGGTTCGAAGATAATTTATATCTCGAGTTGCCGATACAATGAAAAATGAAAAAAAAAAAAAAAAAAAAAAATGAAAACGGACGTGTAACTAAAAAGGAATAATAATAACGGAGTTTCGTCCAAATACGAGTAGAGCCTCGACTCGTACACATATGAAACTAGTATCTCGTTTTATTAAAAACTCTATTACTCGTAATGTATCTCACATTAGTACGAGTATGAGTATACGTAGGTTACGAGTAAGACTCATACGCAGCGAAAAGAAAACACTACAAATATGAAAATACCGCAATTGTTTCTCTTTCTTGCGCCGAATGAAATTTCTCATAACCGGTTTTCCTCGAATATAATCCGTGACAGATTCTGGCCGCAAAGCGGCTTTTCGTACTAATTTTTTTCACTTCATCTATCGTTTCCTCCCGAAATACAGTACATACTCGATTCGGAACCATCTGGACGGTGGACGCGCGTTCGATACATGCGAACTTCCTCAGTTCCTCGCGCTCTCGGCTATTCCGTTGCAACGTGTTTTCAAATTCCGACAAGAATAAACAACGCGAAAAAAACATATTCATTTAACAATGTTATAATTCGTTTTGACAAGCCGTCCGGTCTCGTATAAAAACTCGTTAAGTAATGCACATGTACGTAGACGTACACATACACATACAGTACGTAGACAACTAGACATTAGACAATTAGACATACGAGTACGAGTACGAGTACGAGTACACTACACAAGTACAAATACACAGCGATCAGCAGAAATCACGAATGGTACGGTACGGTACGCAAGGCGTACAATGAGACCGTACCGAGTTCGCGTTTAAAATTCATTTTCATGTACATGTACCTAATCTACCTATTTACCTAAACTGGTTGTACGAGTAATACGATATTATTATTCGGCATTCGGCCGAGCAAAGATTACCCATTTACTATGACTTGTGATCGTATACCCGTAGTTCTGGCAATAATCTATCGAGATTAATCATACCATTTTCGTGATACTCGTCCGTGATATAGAGGGTCGGTGAAGTAATATGCAAGAGGAAGGGAACTTATCTCGCGTCTAGCGTAAGAAAATTCAATAAAATCAACTCGCGCACAAGCCCGCAACACGGTCACGGTGCGGCATTTTCATGTTGCTTCGCGACAATACGTTCACTACGTGTAACATGCCATTGAACATCGTCGTATCAAGTCATTAAAGATGTCATCACGACCACACTGCCGCCACGATACGATCACATGTCACTCACTATCACGACACGTCACCTATGACAAGTTACTATAGTGGCATGATAACTCATGACTATGATACGTCACCACAACTATGTAATTAGACATGTCGTCACAGCACGTTACTATGACATGACAACATAACAATGATAACTATGATACGTCGCCATGCCAATGACGTGTCATCTACGACACGTTATGATGATATAAAAACATCAAGATCGTTACTTATGAGTATGACCATGACATGTCACCATGAGAGAGAGAGAGAGAGAGAGAGAGAGACTCTTCATCGAACACATACATGTTTCAACGATCGTCTCATATGTTCTATGTCATCACATGCTGTCTGACAATCGCCATACCAGACATGTCACCATGACATTCGTCATAACACGTCACCACGACCATGACTTGTCTTGTCAACTACGCGACGTAATGATACGAAAATATCCAAGTTTCGTGACGATTTTCGAGTTGTGTGCCATAGTCGAGACTCGAGAGCTCGAGACATGAAAAAATCAAAATCACAGCGATACATGATGAATTCTCCAACATTGTGATGTTTGTGAAAAATCATCTACTCGTATGTACGAAGCTTGAAGGATCACAGGCCCATCCGCAGTCTCAGAAATGCCGCAACTGAGGAATTTTGTTTACGATGCTGCACGAAGCACGATGAAATTTAAGAAAATACGAAAAAAAATGTTCATTCCGAAAAACGTCTCTTATTCAATTTCCAACAGTTTCAGTTTTAAGAATTTTGGACTACGAGTATTATACTCGTACAGTGATTTTGCGTCACTGCCTCTACCCTTTGCCGCCGTTGGTTTTCGTATGTGATTCTTAATTTTCAACGCGTTTCCCCTCCCCCTCGTGTTCTCGCGTTGGCGACATTACGAATGAAATCTCACGCATTACGATACGCGTATTACGAGTACTTAATACGGAATAATTCGGCGAATTTCTGCGGGTTAAACGACTTGCGTCGCGTCGCGTCGCGTCGGTTAATACGGCAACGCAGCGATGTTTGATTTGGTACCGTGCCAATGAACCGTAACCACGTAAACGACACGCTCGAGTTGGGTTACCGAAAAAAAAAAAAATCCCACTTTGGAGAATCATTACTCGCTATCACGCATCGTTTACGATGTGAAATTTTTCAATAATTCGTCTCGAAATGAAGAAAATTCTCATTTTTACGTTCTCGGAAATTCGTAATCTTCGTAATCGTCGTAATGCGACGTCCGACTCGAAGGCGTTGGCGTTGCAAACAAAAAGTAGCGTGTTGATTATACTCGTAGGTAGGCTACGGTTAATGAGGGAGCGAGTCAGGGTGGTTGTGGCCGCGCAATGGTAGATTCCTCGACGTAGGTAAATTGTGCGTCGCGTGCATGTACGGTTTGTTTACCACTTCTAATTACCTTGGTTGGCACCGAGCCGCCATACTTAATTGGTTTATTCGAGCTTGCGATTAGTACGTCGATCGAAGCGCAGTAGTAGCGAGATGGTTGAAATGTTGGTCGATATCGTAAATTTGTCGACAGACGAATTTGTTTCGAGAATGCAGTACAAATAAGGAGGCGGAGGGATGTGTACACAGATAATGTTCGTCAAATTTTCGGTGACGATGAAGCGGCGCACCGCGTGCTGATGCATTAGACGCACGGCGCCCGCGCTTACGCAACCGGTCGCGTAATACGAGTACTTGGGACGCGGACGACCTTACAGTTCAAAAAACTGTCCTACGACTACGAGTAGACCGCAACGCCAACCATGCAGATGTACGACTAATCTCGGCTCACTATACTCGTACGTACTACGTATTAACGTACAACGACGGCGATTGTTTCGAATCCGCCTCGTAGCTCGTCGTTTATGGGTGCCTTGCCTTCGTGTTTGATCATTTTCCCACATCGAGTTCTTCGTCTCGTATTCGGGCATCGCGCCGGTGAAAATTTTCTTCGAAGGGTGATGGTTGAATGGGTAAATTTGGCGAGCATCGGAGTCGCAACGAGAAAAAAGTAGTGGGAAGACGAACGAAGGTCGTTGTAATAAGAAGGTGTTTGTGGGTAGCAAACAACGGTGCATGGAATTGCCTCCGAAGACGCCTCTTTAAAAAGCAAAGCGATACACTACGCGATCGTACGTAGGAGGCTGCAGACTCGTCGCTGGCCATACAACATGCTCGATATGGTAAAATGCCTTCGCGGAACGCTGTTTATAGATCGTACCGTATAGGTGATTCACATCGAAAATCAAACGGTACAGACTACGGAGTTGGAATCGCCAACATTCACCGAGCGCTAACGGTGATCGATGATCTCTTCGCAGGCAACAGGCAACACCTTGTCATACTCGTACGAGCATATCGTGATCATTGTGGGTTTTTTTGTTTTCCTCCACCGAAATGGTGATTTTTTCGGAAATTCGCGCTGGATACCAAAATAGCCGCGGATTATTACGTAATTCGTGGTAAATTTTTTATTCCGAAAGTAATTATGTAGTATGTCTATGTACCTTACCAATAGCCTACCTACAATAATTGCGGATACGTGTTAGTGTGCAACTGTGCATGTGTGGCGTAGCTGGATCGTGTTGTTGAGATTAGGATAACAATACGATAAGTATCGTTTATGGAACCGAATCATGTATCGTGTAATTTAACTTTTTCTTTCTTCATTATCGTGAATTATTAATCTATTTTTTTTTTTTTCACAATTATTTCACGATTACGTCGGAGCCGATAAAGAAGCGACCTTGAAGAAGATTGCTTTTTTTCGTCGGCCAGTCGAGGTATGTGTATAGTGTATAGTATACGAGTATACTATACACTATACAAGATGCAAGGACCTTGTTGGTATCTTTTGATTTCGCGTTCGCTTATACGTATTCTCTAGTTTGATGTTAATCGTAATCTCGAATCTTGTAATTTAATCGTAATTGAAGCTACGAGTATGAACGACGTTGGTCATTGTGATCGCATCACTCGCCACCGAAACCATAAATCTTATTCAATAACCGCGAGCACGTACGACAGACCTATCGGTCGGCTACCAAATTAACATACGTATCGGTCGGTAACCGGCGCACAGTGGTGCTCGTTTAATTACGAGTAGACGAACGGATCGGCGAATTGAGATGCGTTACGCTTCCAGTAGCGGTTGTTCGATACTTCGATACGTGAAACGTGTACGGATTCGGATTCAGATTCGTCGATGGCGGAAAGATGAGATGGAAGATGGACTACCTAGTAGCCTTCATCGATAGGAAGCCCCTTAATAAGCGATTAACTTTTGTAAATTAGACGAAATAATTATTTCTCAAGAGAAGAGAGTAGCATTATTTTTATGCCCTAAATCAAAACAAATCTCGCTGAAGCAAGGCGTGACCTGAGGTGAAAATAGTTCAGACAAAGTTGTAGAGAATGCGGAGCGAACTTGTGTTAAGAATTTTTTTTCTTATTACCTATTCAAATTTTCGACCCATGAAAATTTTAATTTAACGAAAGAGCATTTTTCAACGTATTAACACGCTGAACAAGTGTACGAGTACATGTACCGTATATCTTGCAGTTCCCCACCGCAGCAACCAGCATACGCCATATCGGTGGCTAAAATCAACCCTCCATCGTCAGGCTTTTACCGCGTTCTCGTAAAATTATCAACAAACAAAAGCGCCGTTTATCGCTGAAAAGAATGTTTTAACGACATCTCGATCCCGGAGTCATCGCGATACCCCGCCGGCCCGCCACCGCCCACCGACGTCGTCTTTGCCAAGTGCACGCGGAAAAAATCATCCGGCTTTGCGAGACAGACGAGCCGGTATTCAACTCGCATTTTTTTTATGGGTTTACCGTCAAAGGAAGCAATACCTTGCGACCTTCGAAAATGGCAATTTATTACATTTTCATTTTGACCGTGAAGTTTTTAAAAACACTTCATGAAACGTTTTACGGCGCGCCCGCCAATTTCGTTCAACCCCAAATTGAGTCTTTACCAAGGTTCACTGCTCGTTATTTCGTTAGCGCGAATGCTTCCGAAAAAAAGCCTCTTCCACGATGGATAGACGAAGGGAGGGTGAAAGTATTTCAAATATGATCACGTACGATTCCAAACATTCGTATAGTTTGGTGATTTTCCAAAAAAAAAACGAGACTGACGTATATAACGAAATCGTAATCGATTTTTTCAAATTTTTCCAACGACTTTTTCGGAAGATTTCCAAGAATTGGGAGTAGGTAATTTCGATGAACGTCTTCCAATATGAACAAATCATTTGCGAACGATTTTCGATTTCAAAACTTTTTTTAGAATCATTCGAAAGCGCCGCAAACGTTTTGTACAACGTTCGTGAACGATTCTATAAACACATCGTTAACGAACGATCGTTAGTAAACGACTCTACAAATGAATCATTCGCAAACGATTCATCGAATCGGAAAATTTCAACATTTTTCGGTTCAATTATTCGCGAACGACGTCCAGAATTTTCCTAACGCAGTTCGCAAACGATTTATCAGCGCAAATTGATCGTTCACGAACGATTTGAACGCGAAATAAATCATGTCACGTGGACATGATCGTCAATGACGGATCTGCGTGACTGAGCGTTCGCGAGCGATTTTCCAAATCAGAAATTGTAATCGATTTTACTTAAATTACTAAAAAATAGTATTTAGCAGTAGCAACTTGGAGAATATCGTTCGCAAACTATCAACCCTCATGAATGAATCCTTCGCGAACAATTCGAAAGTTGAATGCGTTTAAGGTTAAAAAAAAAAAAAAAAAAAAAAAAACATTTTTGAACAGTTTTGGCGAATTTTAAATAATTTATTACAAGCTAATTTCAACGAAGCTTGTTTTTGGAGATTCTTTTCACTCAGCTTCGAAGCTAAGCTACTGAACCATTTGATAACGAGAATGTGAGAATTCGTTCGTAATTTAGTTCACAAATACTCGTGATAATTTCAAATGAACGATATTCGCGAGGATCTCGAACTTTTTTCCATTTTCTACTCAACGGACTCACTACGTTTCCAGTTTTCCGCATGGTAAAACGATATTAACGTACGAGTAATTCATCGACGATTTAGTGCTCGATTGAAGCGTGCTCGTCGCGGTATAAATCACATCGTCGTACGCGATTACGCGCGACTCCACGATCAGATAGGTCGCACATCTGCGCCTCGGATGTCTCCCGTTTCCAACACAATGGTCGATCTTAAATCACACAAAGCATTCGGACTAAAAATTCCTCGGCCTCCCTTCGCCTTGATCTCCGTTACACGTAATTTTTCAACGTGTCTCGAACGCTTGAAAAGTACCCAACGTACAAAACGTCGCGTCGCCGCGGACAAATTTACCCAAGAATAAATTAACGCGTCCGCGACCGTTGCGCCATCACGAGGCAAATCGGCGCTCAGGCCGTTTATGGTATTCGTCTTAACATTTTCTAACGGAAGATGACAGCGATGGTGCTTCTTCGTACATTGTCCAAAATCACCGAACCACGAAACACTTGCGATTTTTCTTCTTAATCCACGGCCGTTGTTTATTTTCCTCGCGAGATCACGCACCCGGCCAAATTTTTCGAACCGGTTCCCGGCGCGTTAAGGGTTCATTTTCAAAATTTCCTCGTCTCGCGTATTTCGTGTTTCGGCATCGATGCTTGCATCATATCGATGCATAAACCTACAACCTAGAACCTAGAACCTACGTCGTCGTCGTCGATGTATAGAAATAATAAAGCGGCGAATTAACGGTTAAATAATAGCTTGTAGGATGAGCGAACCGGTTATATTTTTCAGAGATGTTAGGCGGAGATTACCTCACGCAAATTTTCACAGCAGATCAAACTAGATTCCACAGAGTCGTTTATAATCGAGCTATTTCAGTCATGTTTGATGTTTGATGTTTCATGTTAATGAACAATGTCTTCGAGTATAACTGTACACGTACGAGTATACGAGTATTACGATTTTTTTACGAGTTTTTTCGCTACATACGCGTACTACATAACCATACGAGTACCTCCATTCGAACGCGAAGCTGCAAAAAATTTCATCGCCAACGTTTCCTTTTAATTGTTGCTGCCCATTGAATCATCGTATAGGACGATTACCACAGCCGATGACCTCGGCTTTTTTCCTTCGCCGAGTATCGCCCAATTTACCCAAAACACCGCTGCCGATTCGCCACATAAATGCGCGAACACGACGCGTACCCAATAAATCTCCTCCGCCGAAGACCTTGCGAGTATGGAAATTGCAAATGGCACGGATGATCAGCTAGTTGGCCAGCCCTCGTTTCATCTTCGCGAAAACAAGCAATAAAATTTTGAGATGCTGGGCTTTTTGTGCGCTGTGCCGCGCCGCGCCGCGTAAAAGATATTTCGGAAGTTACGAGTTTTTCAAGGGTATTCGCGGAATCGCCCATCGACTCGGCGGTCCGTATTGTCCGAGGAATTGTTCGCAAATCGATCGTCGTCCTTGAAGTATCAGACCGAGGCATAAAAATGTCCGATATGCAAAATACTCGTAGTCGTAGCTATAGTATACGCTAGGTGAGGTTTAGAGGTTTGCACTCAGAGTAACCGGTATACAGAAAAAATGTATCTTGTGGACGCCATCTTAATTCAAACTGTTCAAAAATTACCTTCATTACTCGTAGTTGGAAATGATTCCAGAAAACGCCAACGACGTAAATCGAGTGATAAATCGTTCATCATTATTCATTAATATTTAGTTATTTAGTTACGCGTAAACTCGTATACCTACTGTACGTATGTACGCGTACAATATGAACCAAAATGAACCAAAATGAACCAAAATGAACCAAAATGAACCAAAATGAATAATCGTAGGTTTTGCTGTTTTAACGCGTGATTCAGTTTTCAAGCAAATCGTTCTCGAACGGTAATTATCGAAAAAATAATTCGAACGACTCGTTGAAATTCGTTCGCCAACGACATAAAGTGATTCGTTTGCGAACGACTTTACAACAAATAAGTCAAAATCGCTGGCAACAACTTCAAACGCGATCAATTTTTTGCGAAAAATAGTCAAACGATTCATTCAGTCGTTTACGAATGATTCACTCGATAGATAGATTCAGTCGTTCAGAATCAACTACCACGAACCTTTCAACAAATGTTTTTCTCAAGCAAGGAAAGAGATGCGGTACCTTGACAAATTAACAAGTACCTCCTCCAAAGGTCGTTGGTGAACGAATCGAAATCATCGCGGGCAAATTCGCTCTCTTCTTATTTCTCGCTCGGAAAGTGTAGAAAAGTTCTTTTCACAAATTAAATCAAATATTCCTCGCCGAGTCGAATTCCTAATCACTAAATGTCGCTGCTCCGATTCGCCAATTAAAACCTCACCTCGCAAATTCGAATTTCGTCGCACTGAATCACGCCTTTTGACGCTTTTTCGTCAACTTGGTCTCGAAAATGACTCATCGCACCTCGCCTCCGTGGATATGTCGAATAAACATCGACCTACGTAGTACGTAGTACGTAGTAGGTACTTAGCTCGCTAAGGAAGCCTCTGGTCGCGCGTATGATTTCATATCTAAAATTATTTCACAAACCGTCCGCGTTCGTTTTAACGTCATTTCTTCTTTTTTTTTCCCTCCATTATGTGAATAATACGTACGCGTCGCGTATATCCAACGGTTCGATAACGTTTTTCCTCTTTAATGCGGGTTTCGTAATATATTCACCGGCAGTGTAGGCTTGAATGGTTCAACGACTCTGGCAAAGATTCTCCACTGATTCATTGTTTTTAATAACAATAAAAAAAAACCTCCGGTCAAGAGGCAAAGGTACGTGTAAAAAAAAGCGTTAAAATATCGGAGAATTCAAATGAAGAAGGTACGTGTGTGTGATTTACAGCGCGGCCGCATCGACGTGTGGGTTTTTCTCTCCCCTCGTCGTAAACGTTTACTTATTACTAACGAATTTATCTACGTTACGTAGCTTTTAATAGTAAATCACATCGGGTTATCTTCGATGATGATAAAATACTCGTTTACTTGACGCAGGCGGCGCCAATGCCACCGCGATTTTCTGCCGTCACGAGATCGAACTACGAGTAATTGGACCGCCGAAAACTTCTGGCACCGAAGCTCTCCAGTCCCCACGGACTTTCTATTGCATAATGACTTGGCTGATTTCGGTCGAAAAACGAAAGTCAGCGGTGGGCACGGCGGAGATTCTTTTTAAGGAATTTTTTCATCAAAATGCCATCATATTTTCGACGAGTTGCGGTTCCGCCGACGCGTCCAGCCCGCGGCTGCCATCTCTAAATTCGCCAATTCGACGTCTCTTCATTACCGGTCTTAGTTCTCCACTTACAATTCGTGCTAAGGAGGCGACGCGACGCGACGCGACGCTTGCCACGCGATCTCAGAAAGGCCACTCAACGAGAACCGAATTAAAATCGTAGATGATTCGCGCAAATACTCGTAATAAACGAAAACAATTCAATTACGTTCAGTTCTCAGCACAGGCCATCTGGTCTAGAAGCGGTTCAAGGTTAATGTAATTTCCAGTAATTACATACGGTACAGTAAGGATTACGGGCCATGCGCTAATGGCGCTGCCGCGATCGCGATCGCGATTGCAATACGGCGCTTCGTCGCGTTTTTCGATCGCAGCGTGTGGCACCGTCTCCATGACCATAGTCGATAACTTACATGGTCATTGTCCTGCGTACCACCGCATTTCCTGCACGCGTCATTACCTCCTCTATCTCTCTCTCTTTCTCTCTCGCGCGCGCTCCTTCATTTCGTCGCGTACACTCTAGGGTTGGGTTAAGACGACGGACGACGGACGCGTAGACGAAAAAAAAAAAGGTACGAATTCTTGGAATAAATGCCATTTCGACGTGTCAAATCAATCAACCCTAAGAATACGTTTGAGGCGCGAAAGCGAAATTCAATTTTCAACGAGCATCGATCTACCTGAACAAGGGATATCGACCCGTGTAACAAATAAGAGTAAGTCTCCAAATCGTATAGCGTATAGCCTATCGCGATTACGAAATTATCGAAAATTTTCTATAAGGTGAGCGCAGGCGTTATCAAGGTCGGTTACACGAATCGAGTTTACGCGCACGGTGTCGGTGTCGGTGTCGGTGTACGATTTGTGCGAACACGATACTCGTACGTTACGTAGACGTACTCGTATTACGTAATACGATTCTCGTCATTTTATTTCCAATTTACTTACAAATACATATACAGTATACAATATACACATACAGTACAATGAATAGGCCTACGTCGCACTTACGAGTATATACGAGTAAGATCGTTACGTGCGGCGCTGGTTATGTTGCACGAGTAGTACTCGCGGTTTTCGTCTTTTTTGCGCCCAGTCGATAAGAAACTGCCAAGACTTGCGTCTTTTTCTAGCAAGTTGGAGGAAATTTATGACGGCAGCTGATCGAGTTTGCGTTTTATGGAGGAATTAATCACGGATACGTCTCCTCCAAACGAGTCTTTTCGATTAGTTTCTCGAATTTAGAGACCGACAAAGGAATGTGTCGGAAAGAAATTAACCTTCAAAAAAGCCAGCTGTGAGAAATATTTTCCAAAATCTTCAAGAATTTTTAGCAGAAATTCCCAAAAATTAAAAAATTGCGACCATGTTGAAAAATTTTCCAAAATTTCGACCTGGACGCCATATCGAAATGTTTCATTGCAAGCTATGAATATTTCATTACTTGCAGATAGAGGCGAAAGGGGGAATTTCAAAAATTAACTTCACTAAATTTTCGGCAACTTTTGCGCTTAGAATTTTTCAAAGCTTGATCCAATAGTGCAGTAAAAATAGTCGAGGGTCTATGATGCAAATCGGAGGGGACAGCTGAATTTTTGTTTAAAAGTCAATTCCGATGTCCTGAATACTAATCCGTAAATTTTCTCCTATAAAAACACTACTTGGTAAACTTTTAGTTAAAAGGTAGCTAGTGAAAATTTCCTCTAATCGAAAAACCAAAATCGCAGTCGAATTCAGCTTCTCAAAACGCCCCTCTAAAGTCCTTGCCATCCTCGACCTGACACCATTTTTGGGCTCTTTTTGTGGAGGTGAGTGGGGGGGGGAAGACACAAAAAAACGCATTTTTTCTGAAAAATATCCTACTTTGATAGGTAACAGCTACACTTGGCGGTGAGTTGGGGTGGCTAAAACTTAATATGGGACCGTTTCACAACACATTAGCCTATTTAATAAAATCTCAGCCAAATCGGAGACCCTCGATTTTTTTGTTCCATCGTATTGCATAACCAGCGTTTATGTGCAAATCAGCTAGCGATCCACAAGGGGGGGATTATAATTTCAAATGGTATAATTCGTATTTAACATATACGGCGATAACTAAATCAATGTTTCTATCCTTATTAATACAGCGGGATTTTCTCATTTTTAATAACTGAATAGTTCCGAAAAAAGAGTTTTAGGAGGAAGTGGGGGAGAGGAAAAGAGAGCGACTTCCTCGTGGTCCACTGGATATTCACAAAGGTAGGCTACTACTACGTTTTGAGCGCTTTCGTAATGCCACTGATATCGTTCACATGCTTATTTCAAGCATGCTCAAAAACCCCTCCTCTTCAGTCGATCGTAGCTCCAACTCCCTTCAACTTAGGAATTTCGTTGACACCTTATTCGACGAGGAATTTGATGTAGATTACGTAACCATACAACTACAATTGCGTTACGATCAATATTATTCGATTCGTAATCAGGACATCGGAATTAAGCTATAAATTAAAATTCAGCTGCCCCTTCGATTCGCATCATTCAAAGCTACATATTTTTACTGGACCACTGTTTAGTAAAATTCGCTTCAATTAGACAATCTCAAGAAAAAGTCTCCAAAAATTTGAAAATTCAAAGAAATATGAAAAAAAAAAAGTGTCTTTTGGCTCTCCCCAACTTTTGTGCACAAAATTCGTAAATTCCACAAAAATGAGTGAAATAAAAATTATTGAACCACCTCATTTTCGAGGGGTTTCTATACGAAGACTCCGTTGGCCAATTTTCGAAAAGATTGCAAATACAAAAGCATTAGGGGAATCGAGTAAAGTAACTTTCTTTTGAATTTTTCGACAAAAGTACATATACTTAGAAAATCTAATTTCGAGGAGGGGAGGGGAAGTGTAGAAATTATCATAAAAATTGAAATCCCTTACGTAATAAACTGTGTTTTCGGTTTTCGTATTAAAATTCGAGAATTGCGAGTAAATTGCTATTGCAAAAAATGAAAATTCGCAGTACAAATCAACTAGACGTTAAAGAAAACTGGCAAAAATTCACCTCTCACCGGAGACCGGAAACCTGCACTCCGGTCGCTCGACTCAATGCTTGTAAACAGACCTCAACAAGGTTGCCAAAATACGATCGTACGTCTACGTACAGTACGTACGGAGTAATTTACAAATTCACCTCGAAGGGCACTGTTTGAATTACGCTGATATACGCGTAACCCTGAATTTGACGTGAGAATTTCACGAGTATATAGGTAATAGGTATATAGTACTAGTACCATTGTGTACGCTCGCCTATGCGAACCTCCAATTACGCTCTTATTGTAAACCATCACGAAAAGAAGTGTAGCCGGCGAAAAAAATTCGCAACCCTTGGCTGCCGCGACTTTCAATTTTTCCCAAGCATTCAAAAGCGGTCATCCTCGAAGAGCGCAACTGGTTGCAAACGGCAACTTTTTTTTCACCAATAGAAGAAGCCCGAGATACTCCATTACGGTATGACGTCGCAAGCCGGTTTCGCCCCGGTGCATTCTCTTCCAAGTTAAAGGTACCGAGACTGGATCTCTTGATGTTGAGGACAGTTGCGCGAAAGAATTCGAACCGCTTCGAGGTATCGACCAACGTACGCTTAAGTTAATATTTTTTTTACGAATTTCGGTTCCGATTTTTTTTTCGATTTGATTTCTGTTCGAGAGAATTTCAAGTTCGGTTATATTTCCGAGTTTCGTGCGCGGTTTTAATTTTCGTTTATTATTTTTCGCAGGTTTTTGCTTATTTGTACGCGAATTTTTTTTTATTGACGTGAAATTTTCTTGCGCGAAAAATGTTGTGAATGATTTGGCCACGTAACGATGACAACTTAGCTGAAGATCAGCGATGCATTTAAATTGTAAGTTATCTAGTAATTTTGAATTAAAGCGATAATGCTCGATTTTTCCATAAAAAAATTCCTTTTTGAGTGATTTTTCAAAATACAGCACTTTTGCGAGAACAATTTACGATGAAATTTATAGACGATTTTTTTACGCAGGCTTTTCCTTCATTTTCCACTTCCAAGACACTTCGATATTCTAGATCAATCTTCGCCTCCTCTTCGCAACGACTATTTTGTATTTTACGCGTACTCCATTCATCCACTCGATTCATCATTGGTCATCGACGTCGAAAATTTTACGATCACGTCGCACCCCTTTTTCCACCGTCCACCATACAGCTTCGTTAAATACCCCTCGTAAAAAATTTCGTTCTCTGCTTTTTCGAAAGTGACTAAGTGATTTACAGCCGCAATAAAGCAACGTTCATCGCGTTTTCGCGCGAATCACGAAAAAAAAAATCGCTCCAAGAGAAAAACCGACGAATTTCACACTGTCCCAAGTTCAACGTTCCTATTATTTTGGTTAATTACTCGCGAACACGGCTCCGCAGCGCGAGCGCCCGCTGTAATCGGCGCTCGCCGCTAATAAAATGCATCTCACGAAGTTCACTTTGAACTTGGCCTATAATTCGATGATTCTGCGGCCGCGCTCTTACGAAACGCAGATGTAATCAATTTATACGATATTTCCGAGCCGACGTATTCGGCAGTTAAATCAAGCGAACCGGAATTATTGTAATTTTTTTCGTGTCTTCGTGATTAACGCGAGCCCGAGCCGCCTCGACGTACGTATTTCCTGAGATGGTTTTATCAACACGCACACACACACACCGCCAAAACACCTACGTCCACAGTGGTAATGTCGACGATCTCCGCGCGCAGGTGTTTCCGTCGAATTTTCGCGCCTCACCGCGCCGTGGGATGACGAAAAATTTACGATCGACGATCGAGGTGAAAGATCCCGCCATCGAATAAATATAAATAAACAGATTAGAAATTATATAAAATCTTTCGAAATCTTAGTATTCGCGTCAGTTCGCTAGGAAAAAGGTCGATTCGTGGAAAAGTCCGTAGACGTACAGTACGTCGCGTCGCGTCATTAAATTTGCTGCAAGTCTTTGTTGATGAGTCTTTCGTTAAAATATTCGCTATTAATTAGTCTGTCGGCATTCATTTTAGTATCATTAATACATCGTTGAAAAGAGGAAAACATCCTGAAAATTCGAGATTTACAAAAAATTCAGAATTTCTAGCTAAATCTTGAAATACGTAATTTGAATGCAAAACTGCAAAACATTGAATGAATCTGAAAATCGGCGAGAAGAAAATGAGCTGTACAGTGTACACTCGCTAAAATGCTCAAAATGTAATTGTTTTTACATCAAAAAATAGGAAATTTAATTTTCTTCAAAATATAAGAGGTGAAAAACTTTAAAAATCACAATTTCCCCGTATATAACACAGTTCAAGTACCTATCCCATTTTCAAGTGTTTCGTTTCGTCACAACGCCGCCACCAGAGATACTCGTATCAGCCACTTTGAATTTCATCGCCAATTAAAATGGATTCCAGAGGGAAATTCGCTAATTATGAATTTCAAACCGCGAAAAGTTGTCAAAATTGGAGTAAAATTACGTGAAAAAATTGCCTGATATTTTCGCGTTTCATCTCATTTCCGATAAATTACACCGCAAAAGCGCAACACTGTAATTTCAAGAGCAACAAATTTCCTGAAAAAAAAAATTACTCTCGCTAATTTTCAACATGACCTTTTATTTAAAAGTTACTCCAAAAATATCGTTCACTAAAACCACGATCGTTTGTCGAAGACGAATTCACCATTCTTTCCAATTCTTCGTTTACTTTACTTCATTTATGGCGCAATTTATCAAAAAATTGATAATCATCAAACTTATGGAGCAAATAATTTCCCAAAATTTATATTCTTGCCAATTTTTTGGTTATACCTGTTTCGAGTTGGGGGCAGAGTTATTTCATATTCTTTGTTTACCTTTTCGTTTTAGAAATATTCACAACAAAAACATGAAATGTTTATGCAATGGGCTTTTCCTTCGTTTAAATCACTTCCACAAGTTCGATGAATTCATAGAAAAAGTGATTGTAGCCGAATTTACAGTATAAATAGTTATCAGTTCTTATCAATTTTTCAATCTGACTTTCGTTTTTTTAAAAACTTCAAAAAATCAAGTGTGGAAAAAATTTTTTCAGGGCGATAATTAAAAAGCATAACCTTCAATTTTACGTTTATCACATTTACGACGCGTTTTAATTTTTATCAAAAAATTCATCATTGAAGAAAAAATTTTCAATTCACTTCCTCGTCACTTTTACTTATTTAGCACGTCTTTTTCGAATTATTTATCGAAAAAATCCAAGTACATCTTCAATCTCGCTGATCAAATCATTTATGGCGAAATAATCGAAAACATCTATCACCGAATAATTTCAACAATTTTTTTAAAGCAATTTTTACATTTTGTTTCATGATTATCAAGAATTTCTCCAAAAATCGAGAACCCTAGTCTGTTTCTATATTAACGAGATAATCATACATACGTACGAGTTTACTGTATATCTAATCTAATATACTACGTATACCTAGACCTACGTAGTACGTACATATATTATGTAATTAGGTATTCACGATATGTAATGGAATTTTTAATGGGCGGCGAAACATCTCACGCAATTTTCAGTTCAATTTATTTTTGAATTCAGTTGTTCGTTTTTAATTTGAAAAAATTTTCCTGCTAAATGATGTTAGTCGACGTTCTGCTATTTTCTATAATTTCTTCACAATTTATGAGCTGCTTGTACGAGTATACTCGTATCGTATCTTTATCAAATTCAAATTTCCAATGTTGAAATACCGTCGTGTGATGAATTTTTCGACGAAATTCAACGCCTTTCGTTGCGACACTTTATCGGCAATATAGCCGATAATTTCAACTCGCTCGTCAAATTTCTCACCACATGGTTACTTGGCGATCACAAGCGCGATACCTGTGCCTGTGCGAAGCCCATAACCACCGAGTACCACACACGACATTTTAAAGCCGTCAAAAATGTAATATACGTCAAATACCCGCTACTTCTTCGTATGGATGTTCACACTTCACACCTTGGCGGGACACTACGTGATAAATAAAAGAAAACCAGTTAAAAATTCCTCTGCTACGACGACGAAAAACCGCACCTTTTACGCGACTCGGTCACGGCTTACGTTGCGAACATCTTCATCCATTATCGAGTTATACTTACTCGTGGGTAGGTCGTAGTAGGTAGTAGGTACAGGACTCTACGTCTACAGGTACGTAATTTCAATTTTCAAACGTGCTCGTGAGAATCATCGAAATACTCGCGCGACGCGACGCGACGCGTACAAAACACCGCAGAATACACGTTTACATTGTTCACAACCCGACTTACCAGTTTACTCGCCAATCGCCAATCGCCAACCAAATCACCGAGCGTATTGGAAAAGCTGCAGTAAAAAATTTTTCAACGCTTACGAACGCTAATAAACGCGCCGTATTTAACGAGCTACTCGATTTACAAGCAGTCGAGTGGCGGATATTCCAAGATGACAACTTATTGTCCATTAAAAATACATCGACGATGACGCAATCACTGCTCGAGCACAAAAACGAAAACTCATCATGGTGCGAAGACAATCATCGAAAAATGAGGCAATGTTGAATTGCACACGCGGTTAATCAGATTACTACGAGTAGGTACTAAGCAATACTCGTACGAAAGAGATGGTAAGATGGTATCTGCTCGATGGTAATTGTTACATAATTACCGGCCATCCTTTCCCTTTGAGGACGTCCTTTCGGCTCGGGCTCGCGTACAAAATGAAATATATTTCCTGCCCGCGTTACGAGTACATATCCATATCCAATTAAACAACGCGAATCTCCTTGGAGCGGCGAAAATACGCGATTCGTAGCAGCGGCAGCTCGTGGGAACCGCTAATGCGGTTTCTTCGATGCATTTGCCGAGCTTGACTAATCATCATTGTTGTACCTGTACGTATTCGGTTACCGCTGCCGCTGCCGCTGCCGCTGCCGTTGCGCGACACCTTTCTACTACAACGTTTTTAACCGTCGCGTCGCGTCGCGTCGGCCAATGTTTGAGATCGCCAACAGTCCGCAATTCCATCGAGATTTAGCGAAATTCGCCCTCATCTCCGACGCGTACACATCGCACACTTCCTTCGCAAGTGCCCATTCGACGTATTCGAGTGCGCCAATGTCAAGGACACCGCAACTTCGGTATTTTTCGCCTCCTCGTCTTCAAATTTACTTTTATCGTCCGAATTAAACGCCGCGTTTCGAGGTACGCGTTTAATTTTACGATTACACGATCTTACGATTCGCAAACCTCGCCCGATTCCTTTTCAATTTTATAGCTCCAGCCTTCCTCCACATACCTGTTTGCGTTTTATTACGAGTACACTGTACACAGCTACACACACACACACACACGCGCGCGCGCGCGATATTCGATCATCTCCTAAAACCCCAGCGCTTTCCAGATACCAATCGCCTCCATGTTTACTTTGCCCATTCCAAGCGTACGCACCGAGTATAGGACGAATTTCCTCGCTTCGCCGTTCGCTGGTACGAGTATACCACGTCCACGTTCTTTCGATGCTCCTCCGAGCCTTTGGCTTCGTCGCTCGTATCCCGTATCGCCATAGACATCCAGAACATTCTCGCTTCATCTTCTTCATTTTGAGCGCGTTTTTATTATCGTGTATACGAGTGGTTTGTCGTCGACATCAACAGGACGACGTGCATGAAGGTGAAGAGCAAACGGGGCCAAGTGATGTAATTTTATCGCGCGCATGCGATGTTTCATTAATGCGATAACGTCTTTTTATTGCTTTAAATGTCGTTGTGTGTTTTCAAGTATATTTCAACAGCCGATGTAAATCTTCGAATGAAAGGACATTTTAATTCGTTAACGTTTCCTTTCCGAGTCCAGAAAACAGAGACGAGTATAAGGATGTTGAAGGGGTGAGGGCAAGGAAGAGGAAGCGCACGCCAGCAAAAAAAGATACTCGAACTGTGGCGTAACACTTTTTCTCAAGTGTCCTCCTCCCCTGGTTTTTTGCCTAATTTTGTCAGAAACTTTCTAAAGACCTTTCGAGGTAACCGCCTAACCGCTCAGACTATAAAAAAAAATCCTCCCAGATGCAGCTCATCGAGTACTCCTACCATGAAAATTCAATTTTTTTTTGAAAAACCCCATCCGACGCCGCATTTCCACCACACACCTTCGACAAAACCTTGACACGGTTTCCCTACGTACTAAAGATTTCGTTAATTAAAATCACAAACTCACCGCAACTCGATCACATCTCGATTAATTGTTTTTCTTGGCAACCTGCAAAAAAAAAAAAAAACAATCCATTAAAAACCTTCGACACCAAAAAGGCGACAAACCGACGCTGCCCGCGCTTATTCCTACACCGCATCGCAGTTCATTAACCACCACTCGCTTCCGTTTCTGCGCAATGCCGCCGAATAAACCTAGACATGGGTAAATTATCGCCTCGCGTATCATAAAAAAACCGCCACTCGGAATCGCGCATAAATTACTCCGATGGATGCGATGCGATGTGATGCGAAAAATAAAAACATCTCGTCCGAAAATAACATTTTATCGTTTCGATCTACGTGGGCTATATTTTATTCATACTCATACCATAACGGTACCATTCGCTGAAAAAAAAATTCTCCGATGCAATTGGATAAAGGGCGTGTTCGCGCGCATAAATTATGCCCAAAGAAATTTCGACGCGAAGGTCAAATCCTAAGGTCAAGTGCACATCGCAGCTCCTTATGGTTTGCGAGTTTTTTCAAGCGTAAAACTCAAACTAGGAAGGTAAAAATTTTTCACTCCACCAAGGCGTATAATCTGCTCTTAATAAAGGTCTTGAACGTACGTATAAAGCTACAAACGTAGACGTACGTGTACACGAAGCATATACAGTATCTGTCTGTCTGTCTGTCTGTCTGTCTGTATGTATGTATGTGTATGTGTATGTATTAAAAAAAAAAATGCGGGCTCGTGTCAACAATGACTCGGATCTTTTTCTCGCTCGTTTACCGCCTGCGCCATAACACTTCCACAAAAGGTATATTACGTCGATAAACAAACACACGAATATACGAGTACAACGCATCCGCACTTCAGCCCGAAACACATGCTCCGCTGCGGAGAAATTTCACCTTTTTAAATTTCGATTTCGACATCGACATCGGTCTCTTGTTAGTCCAAGTGACATAATTGGCGACTAATGGCAACATTGTGCACGGTGAAATGCCATACGAAAGTTTATCGATCGCCATATTTAGCGAATCAGCTTTCCAAACCGCCCCTTCGTACTCGCCAAATCGCCGCTTCCGACAAACATAATACAACAATGCGAATACAAAATTTCGTCGACGTCCATCCTCGTACCGGTTAATTCGGCCGAATAAATTTTACAACCGGTTTATCGCGCGGTAACGCGGCACGGCGCAGAGACACCGCAAACCAGTCTCAAGCTTCTACGAGAAAATCAGTCAAGGACCGTTTAGAAAAACTCGATCGCGAATTGTCCAATTTCCATCGCCGCAGCAGGTACCGTACGAAGGCACGAACGCTCCTCGATGGCCCGTCCCTCCATCGCAGGACGTGGAACGTGGGACGCCGATATATGTTAATGCGACGAGTAGGTGCATCCGTACGTAACCAAGGTCGCTCGAGAATCGATTCTATTTCTAAGGAAGTGTAAATAGATAATACTTTGTCGAAATTTCTACAAGAGGCGACCTTCCATGACGTAACGGTCATCGGTGGACCATACCGTTCCATTAATCGTCGACTACACATACTCGTACCTACGAGTATTACGATTTACGATAAACTCGATGAATTTCCAACTTTTTTACATGTCCGAGAGTAATGCACAATGTACACTGTACAGTGTACACAATCACGTACGAAGCGATGATTTGCAAACGTAGTTGTCGCCGTCTCCGCGTCATGTTACGACATGATCATGTTTGCGTCGCGGGATCCGGTACAAGGACTCGTCCACCAACGTTCGCGATATAAGGTTCGAGAGATTTTCGACTCGTATCCAGCGTCTCCTGATGGAGAAACCATGCTCGTTGCTGGTATCTGTCAGTGGTGACATATTCCATCCCCTCATTGCCCCATCCACACACTACATCTTAATATTAACCTCCTTGAAAGACGCAAGAGCTTCCTTCAGAGAGATCGTGGTTTACAAAAAAGGGGGCAAAAAAGACAACGTACCAGTTTGCATGTAATACGTACGTACTGTATGTGTATGCAAATAAATTTCAATTTTTCTAATCTCTTAAAAAAAAAGAGAAGGGCTACATTTCCTCGAAAAATCCAACCTTGAATTAACAAGTTGAATAATAAACTACATATTTTTGGGCGAGAACTGCACGAAAATTCCACCACAAATATACGCGTATCGTATGCACACACGAGGCAGTAAATTTGCTCGTGAAAGTTACTCGGAAAAAATTTCAAATGCATAACGAAAATCGAAGGTTACATAATCAATTAACATAAAATGTATGCATTTTGCACTATGGTACGTATTTGGCGAATAATCGATAAAAATCGTAAAAAAATGCTAAACAAGAAATTTTTAAGGCAAACCTGAAAATGAAATGATAATTCGATGTGAAATTTCAAGAATAAATTGAAATTTCGACTATAAAAACCACCGATTTGACCATAAATGTCTAGAAATTTCACGTACAAATGGGAAAGGCGACTAATTAACGATTGAAAATAAAGAGGGGGATAATTCCAATTGCCTTATTTTTTTTTTAGCGAAAATTAATAAACGTATCGAGTTCTGAACCTTCCCCCCTCCCCTCCACTCAACTCCACTCCACTCCTCACACGTGTACGGAAGACCTTTATTGGCGATTGTTCGGCATATTTCTTCGTTTGACCTAACGTTTTATTTTATTATTCGTAATTTACGTATTGAAGCTTATTTTTTTTTGCCACGTTATCAATCAAATCCATTTTCACGAATCCGATCAAACACCCCTTCGAACCCAACCCCCCCTTCCCCTCCGAAACATCATGTAGGTAGTGGGTAGCTGGGTACCGCAATACCGCAACACATCCACTTGTCATCGAACTCGATCGACGATAGCGAAGAAATCACCTGTGCACGCGGGGTTGTCAGAACGTAGGAAACTAGGAATTTGACCCAATCTCACGCACCTTTCCTCATACGCTGACCGGTGACCGGTGACCGCGTCACGAACGTTGAAAAGCGACCCCTCAAACGAAACGATCCGAATTCAACTTGAACGATTACTTGACACGCTGACAGCTGCGATCGTTCATTTATCGATTATCTTCAAGTATCTAGCTCGCGTCGATCGGCTCGCCGCGCGCGTATAATTAATGGAAAACCTCTCGCATACGAGTATAAGACTATTTGTCAACATTTTAAGTATTCGTTGGGCATACCGCGGGCGCGAATTTAGCGCATTAAGGTCGCCGGCATAACTGTACCAGTAGAGTCCAATACCTCTACCTATTTTGGAAATGACCGGATTTTTTTCATTGTACGCGCCCCTACCCCCTACCTCCTCCCTCCCAAGTCCGAAACCGATACAGACACGAGCTGGCGAGCCGGCGACCTGGCGTTCGAATACGAGTAGGTACGAGTATAGCCGTCAATCACGTCGCGGAATATTCGTTAAGGACGTGTTTAATGGCTGGAAACACGATAAAGGACTCGAGTGGGTTCCTGCAATACGCTTTGATTGTTGTTTATTTTTTTCTACGCGATGTGTAGTGTGTACGTGTAGGTAAGGTACCTGTAATTACGCTATGTACGTACAAGGTACAACGTTCCGTTCGTATTAATTATTTCCTTTTCGAAGCCCATTCCACCTCGTACAAAGGGGGTGGTGGGTGGTTCTTGGTTCTTCGCTCTTCGTTATCCATAAACATTGTAAAGCGAGAAAAAAAATTACGTCACGAAAAATCATTTACATAAAAGCACGCGTTCATTTTTTCCAACGCTTTTGGACTCGTGTCCACGTCCACGTCTGCGATAGAAATTAAGCCTTTAGACGTCGTCGTGCAACTCGACATCGCAATACAAAAAAAATACTACCACAATAGTACATTACGAAACATAGGTCGCCTCGGGTTATCTCCGCGTTAGTTCCATATTTAGTAACTTGCGATGCGTATAAAAGTGGACACGCAGTCTTTGCACCAGCTTCGAGATTTTTCAACGCTTCGACATATGGTACCGGTTGATGAGGGTGCATTGTCACATCGCCTTTAACCAGCTGCGCGCCTTGCGCGCATCGTGTTCGATTATTTGTTTATACGTATGTCGATGAACTCCACGTGTTCTACCATTTCCACGACTCCAGCTCCACGTCTCTTCTACGTACTCGTATAGCCTATTTTACGCGATATAACGAAAAAATTGCCCGTCCACCACGAACTGGTTGCTTTACCCGCCAAAAGCATCGAGTACACTCATTCACGGTTCCGTTCGGTTCGGTTCGGTTCGGTTCACCTTCTCGCATCTACGAGTACCACGGCTACAGGGTGTACCGTGGGATACATTCGTTCCAGGTTCCACCATGTTATTGGACGCATATGGTGAAAAAATTTACAATCGTAGCAGAAGACCGGTGCGTCCGTTCGTCCGTTCGTTCGTCGATTGATGAATAATTCCAATTCGATGCCGAACGCACGATGACGTCGAGTAGTATCGGTTTCTTATGCAGTTTTGCCTTCAAACCCGTTACCATCGTCGCGTCGTTCGACTGGAAGATATCGTTATCACTTCGTTGCATGAGAAATATCCGATATGCGAAATTTCTATACAACTTGAATTATGTGTATTGGTGTACGCGTATTGTACTACGCGTACTTGTCACTCGTCGACGTAATCATCTCGAGAAATTCGAAAGGTTTTAATTCTGAACAAGAAGTAATTTTCCCATAAAATGGTTTTTTGTTGGTATAAAAACGAAAATTTACACGTTAGGTACGTAATTCGCTGGGGTAATCGTGGAAAACGCCCGCTAATCCACAAGACAGTGTTGCCAAGAAGAATAACCAAAAATCGCCGTTACTCTATTTGAAAACTTTGAAAAAATCACCACCTCAGAACCTGCGGTATTTACAGCGCATTGTTCGGTAAATTACCCGTAATTACTCGTAAATTGACCGTAATCGCTCGTAAATTACCGGTAATTACCGAAAAATTACCAGTAATCGCTGGCGAATCATCTGTGAATTACCTGCAATCACATCACTCATTTCCGTTACGTTTGTTGAAAAATCCAATTCTTCGTAGCCTAGCAGTCAAGACATACGTAATACGTATGTGTAGGTGTACGTGCATACGTGCATACGTGCGCACTTTCGCCACCTTGCCATCATCAAAACTGGAGAAACGAAATCTATCAATCATTTTGCACGTTAGCACATTTACGCGCGCCGCGCCGCTCATTTACAAAAACATACGCAGCCTACATTAACTCTTAACTCGATCACACATCACGATAAGCAACTTCACCGGTCTCCGTACCTTTTGGACATTCCTCTTGGAACGGGAACGGTTCGCTGGAAGCCACAGGTTCTCATTTCCAACAAGCGCCTTATCAACTCTATCACGTCTAGTTTGCCTAACACGGAGTCGACGTTAAAGTAAACAAAGGCGAAGGCGAAGGCGAAGGCGAACCCGTACAGGAATTCCGTAAACGTATTTGACGAATAAACAATGTAAAATAGTACATGTACATATCGCTCGACTTGCGAGACGTCTAAACGCGGTACTCGACATCAAATTTTCACCAGCTTCGTAACGCCAATTCGAACAATCGAGCTGATATAGGTACTCAAGTACGCATACGGCATATACGCGACGCGACGTCTAATCAAGGACCATCGGTATACTCGTACAATGGCGTCGGCGGCAAGCTTGCTACTTGAAACGGCGGACACCTTTGGCCGTTGGCCGTTGGCCGTACGCGTGTACGGTATGTTAACAAAACACCGTGTATAGTGCATAGTGGATAGTGGATACACTGTACAATAGTGTACATACGCGTACATTGTATCGTCGACTTGACGAGCATCCGAGCACCTCGATGTTACATAAGTTTCGCGTTTCGCGTTTCGCCTTGACGTTAGATATACGATTTCGAAAATCAACCACTTTCTATCTCCATCTCTTTCTATCCGTCTATCGTTCTTTCAAAACTCGCTGAAAAGCGTTAACTTAATTATCGCCTACCAAAAATGGTGCGTTTTTCGAGGGCGAAGGGCGAAGGGCGACGTCGCGTCGTCTTCCTCGTCTTCGTCATCGCGTACCGGAAACCACGTACGTAGTACGTACTACGTACGCGAATCCGGTTAACGTCTTTGGCAAAAATATTCATATTTATGCGTTCGTTTCGTATTTATACATACTAACGTAACCAAACTTAATTCCTAATCACGACCGCGGTGCCATACGTATGTCGGCAAAGTTATTTCGCCCATGAGACGAGATCTCGTCAACGTGCCATTTTTCATACACCGTTGAAGTTGATGCGTAAGTTGAATGGAAGACGAACCATAAATACCGCCGTCGCGTCGGGGTGTATACTCGTATCTATCTAACTAAACACATCTTCCGAATCACGTTGTTAAAATTACCAATAACGAAGCGCGATCGTTATTAACTCGATGGCTCAGATAACCGACGCGACGGCTACTTAATTTACATTTTTCAATTATAAATTCAACTCTGCAAACGTAAAGGTCGAGATATCGAAATTTCCATTCCACACTTGACGCCGCCGAGTAAATTAATAGGTCAGCGAAATTCACTTTTCTTAAGTTTTCGTGTCAAAACGAGGTAGTCTCGTGGGTAACGATAATTTGAAAATTTACCTATATCACGCGATGCTACTACACGAATCATCTTCTACCATAACCAAGTACCTTACTCGTAATACTCGTAATATAGGACGCCGACCAAAAGACGATACCTCGAGATGCCATATTAGGATAGTGGCCCTCGCACAATCACGTAATCCGCAGAATACCACACATCTTCGGCATATTCGTTGATTAATTTAATTGCAGCATATTGGACCGTCTTTCCGGTAATGTGCATACAACGAACAGTCGCATATACGAATTACGAGTACGAGAGTACGAGTATACTATGTAGGGTGTCCGTTTGTAGGAGGTGTGCTATTAAACGGTTCTCGATAGTATGACGATGACGAAGGTAAGAAGCGAGGGCCAACATATGGCTTCGAAATGCACGACGCGACCGGAAGCTCAGCGCGATGTGGTTCTATATTGCGAAGATCTACGCGGAAAGTTCACAAAATATGATTTCAAGATGCTCGGTCAATTTAGAAATTCTATCAAGCTACTACGCCAAGTACCTACGATGATCCAGAATGCTGTACAATCTCTCATTCCTCCCTCCGCCCGCCTTCTTTACCGCAAAATACCATAATCTGTCGAATATTGGCAAATCACAATTAATACGTAGAGTACTCACGCTGGGGCGTTTTCGCGAGGCTCGCACCGATTTGAGAAAAAAATTCTCTCCTTCAATACAGAACTCGACGCATTACAATTTTCCAATATCAAAGCTCACAAATACCAAAACCTCGAACCAAGGACTAGGTTAATGAACCAAGCCTACGTACCGATCCTTGAAATTCCGCACCCTCACATATCCAAATATCCAAATCCAAACAAAAAGGCACGCCGCGTAAGTTAAAATTAATGAGGTCAACGATACCAAGTCTCGGCCGCAACCGCATCTTTGTTGATTTTGTACGTGCTACGTATTTACACGTACACATACAATACGCGTAGACATAACTCGAATCAAATATGTTCATCATTTTGTACACATATATATATACAAATAATTAACTCGGCCGCTAGTTGATTAATGGTACAAGAAGGAGTTGAATGTAACAGAAAGACCAACACCCCCTCGGAAACCCCCTTTTGTACTAAATTGAATAACGCACGTACAATGGAACACAACACGCTGCACACAAACGATACGTTGATGAGCATAGAAATTATACAACCGACCGCTCCGCGACTCCTTCCACAGACGTGCGAAGAAGGCCCGATGATCGTTTAATCTTCGCAGCGTATTACGAGATGGTAATATTTTCACGGTTATTAATCCCACCGTCCGCCAGTGATCGACTAAATTATTATCTCGCGATGGTAAAACGATAGAACGGCTATGTGAATTTTCTTCCTGCTCAGTTATAGCATTTTTCCCCTTCCAAGTCGATAGACAGTACACGGTCGTGCTCGACATCAAGTTCATTAGCAACTGACGCGCTGACGTGCAGATCAAGTACTCTGCATGTTTACGCGTAATAATTACGTTATCTAGTTTAGTTAACACACGCGCGCACACACACACACACACACCCGCTCGCTCGCGAAAGACACGACCAAATGATGTGAATTTTGTCGACCCCGAGAGGTGTACAAGAATACCGGTACTTTTTCCCTTCGCCTTTTATTAAGACCATCATCGTCGCGGTAGTTTTATTGTTTCGAGCATGTTAGCCGCGTACTAAAATACCTTCCTGTCGATGTGTCGCTTCCATAAGACGAGCCGACTACGAATAGAAAATATTCCATCGTTAATATGAAAACTACACGCAAAAGTACTTATATATAGAAGCCATCGCATCATAGTCGGCTCCATATTGTTGAAATTTTTCCCAGGAATATGTTCAGCGGCGACGATGTATGCCCTAAACATTCTACATTCTCGACTCCTATGCCCGTAAACGTCGTGGAAACCACACTCTCCGAATAAACGAATCGGTAAAATGGTTTTCCGGCAATTTAGCATCGCTTAACAACGGCCAACTATGGTATTTCGGTATTTTATTACGCGCGACGTTTTTCGCCGAATGGGAAAAAGTCTTAATTGATACGGCCGCAAAGTGCGTAATTTATCGCTTCGTATCCTGCAGTTGAGACAGGTCACTGGTTATGTGATCTTGCGCATCGATGACTTCGGACGCGGATTCGCGTGTCGGCGAGCTTCCCCGTGTGAGATGTACTCGTAGTGTTCAGCGTCTGTCTCTGTGAGACGAACGTGAACTCGAACCTCGAGATGTTGAAAGGAGTGGCGCACTTTGGGATATGGAAGTGACAACACCATCAACAGGATCAGTTCAGATGGGGTTCCAATCACGTTCGAGATTTGTGGTAGAAACAAGACGTCGCGTCGGCGTCGTGCTCATTCGTTGGATCATCAGTGACGCTACCACGGTACGAGATGTTTTTTTTGGCAAATGCTGAATGCTCAAATTACGACATATCGTAGAGCTACAGATGAGGTATTCGATCGTGCAAAGTGTTCGTAATTTCATTTCATTCGATGATTGAAATCTGCCAAGAGGAGACTACCTCTGATCAGCGGATAAATGAAGAAAGGTTCCACTTCATTTTCCCAAATTCACTTTCCCCGATGAAAATGATCCCGAATAAATAAAAATCCTAATTTTTTCTTACGAATCACTTCGCCCGTACGCTGATTTTCCTAAAGAACGAAAGCTTGGGAAAATTTGTTATAAAACTTTCAACCTGTCAAGAATACGAGTATCAGGTAGACAAAATTCTATCTCTTCCCGTTGATTTGTATGTTATGCGTATTCTCTTGTAGCGCTATCCACTCTACTGTTGGCCAATTCCTTGCCTGCTTCCCCAAACCGAGTTTGGCTAAGCAGATTTCCACGACTGCTGGTTCTTTTCGGAGTTCCTTCAAGGATCTGATATGAGAAACAAGCTCCTGTGAAACATCCGCATGCACTTGTCACCCAAAAACACCAAAATATTCGCACAATCGAACACCGCATCACAATGGCACCCAAGCCCAGAACGATCTCAAGACACAGATCAACGATCTACGAATTGACAATTCGCGAATACGTGTCCCGATACTGCACATAGCATTAGGAACTAGATACCACGTCAAGGTCACAATGTCAAATACTTTTCCGGCCGCGATTAGCTGCGCCGGAGTGAAACGGAAATGAACCGAGACTTCCAATCTTTTACCTCCACCTTCTGCGGCGAGTCAATGAACCGCATCGAGACGCGTCTATTACACAATATATTACGCGTACAATTTCCTTCCCAAACGTCGTAACGCCGCCACCGCCACCGCCACCGCCTCCGCCTCCGTCGTAGTCGATTATAGCAAACTTGACACGATTAAGCGAAGATTTACCTCCGCAGAAATTAATAATCATCGGTGACGTACAGCATATGCTTCGTGATGTTGCGAGTCTACGCGCGCGCTGTCTTTTATATGCTAATTTCCACGACCTCGAAAAGCCACATGCTTGACGCTAGACGAAACGGAGAATTTTCACTATCTTCACTATCGAGGATTCGCGTAATTTTTTTCCATCGTCGACCGCCGTCCAACCACGTGGAAAAACTTTTTTCTTTACGAAATTATCGATAAGAGACGTTGTACGTACTTTCACAGTTTCACAGTAGCTCGTCCGCAATTCCTTTGACGTCTGACAAGCCTCCTCTTAAATTGTTATCTGTAATATTCATCGACTTTACGATTACATCTGGTACGAGATGGTTGAGAGTTTCTATTATACGAGTATTGTACTCGTACTCGTAATACCGCGTAGAAAGTTGACTATACCTCGTTCATTTTTCCGATATAGTTGCACTTTCATGGCTAAAAGCGATTCTCGTTTAGCCGTTCATGCACACTAAGCAGCCCGAAATCCTACCCCATAATACCATATTCCCAAGTGTCATTGGACTAAGTACGCGTGAAACGGTTGAATCACGACGACGACCACCACCACCACCACCAATGGACGTGTCAGCGTGTACTTTATTGTATTCAAATTCGAGAACTATTCATCGCGTATAAGATTCGTGTACGAGTAAGAAGGCAACAACGAAACGCGCACCGTGCAATGTACGAGTGTAACTTGTATTCTAATACAAAGAAACGTGAACGTTGGAGAAAAAAAAACATTCGAATTTGAATAATTTTTACAAACATCCGTGATCTCTCTTTGAGACGCCCTCGTCCACGCAAAGCTGGAATCTCGAGTAAATCTAAGGAAATAGGATAAAGGTTATAAATACACCGATTATAGCCTATTTATAGTTTTCATTCGTTATTCGTCGAATGCGTTGTGACATAAGTGGAATACGGCGTATCTTTTATTTTCCACCATAACGGTTACGTAAGATTAGGATTTTGGTACCGGACGTTAAGCGTGATTTATTGTATAATGCCGGACTACTAACCTCGAAAAAGCGACACCGCATTCGGGATTTAAACGGCGTTGAATGAAGCAAGGTGCAACGGACGGTACAGGAAACACAACCCTCGTTGGCTAAAATTTACAGGTTGCATAAAGGTGGAGTTGGGCGAAATACGTAAAACGTATCGTCGTCGTTCCACATCTTTGGGCTAGATTTTTTTCTCCTTTACAAACTCTCAATTTCATCCAAAGCGGTTCAAAAAGTTGATACTCTATGAAGCAACATGCTCGCGTCAACACAAACACACCTTCACCCAAATAACAGAGAGTAAGAAACCCCACACAAACAAGTAAGTAGACGCTGCCTGAACATCACTTACGGTCTCAAGCTCCCAACTCTGAAAAAAACATGCGAAGGTTGCCTCCGTCCCGTTGCCTGTTCCTTTTCACAGACACGTGGTCGGAGTCTTCTTCCACTACCGAAAAAAAGCGAACCAAGCGAACGTGAAATCTTAAAGCCTCGACAAAGCCGAATATCCATTATCCGGCCACAAGTTCTTCTCATCAGTTCCCAGTTCCCAGTTCCCACTAGCTCCGTCTCGCTTATCACTCTCGCGCGTTATCAAATTGAAACGCTAATAAACACCTACATTCAACTCTGCTGCATCGTAAAAACCACAATGGGCGGTTTTCGGGGGCTTACTCGTGAATGGAAGCGGTCAACTCGACCGGAGTACGCATCAGACTGCAGCACGTCTTTACTCCAGATTCGTACAACACCTACAAACAAATACAATGCAACACACTATCAAACTACGGTATACGAGTAGTTACGCCACCGAACAAAGTACGAGCTTCCGTTATCTCCTTAGCCACATTGTAATGTATTTGTAACCTAACACGATAAGAGTATCGTTCTGTCGACGACACCTGGACATGTTTGCCGTTTGTTAGGCGACTCTTCCATGGTGTCTTGCGAAGATTCCGAATAAGAGATATTGGCGTTGGCGCAAATGGCGTTACCCTTTTTCAAGGTTACTCGACATCGCGCCGGTGACGAGTTTAACGGCGAACCAGAGCTCTTCGCCTTCGCGTATGAAATTAATCGTTCGAACGGAAACGTAACATCTGCGTTTCTTCTTTCCTCGCCGCCGCAGTTACGAAATTACGCCAGTTAATTAAAAAAAAAACAAAAAAAAAACAACTCAGGTATCTTCGATATTATGGGAGTTATCGCGTAGGTAGTTAGGTACTTACGTATCGTTCAATTATTCCCCTATAAACACTTTGTTTCTTTTTAACAAACCCGATCTGCCTTTCAATTTCAGTATACTCGTAGATTTTCGGTTTCAATACCTTCATTAGCGTGCTCGTTTAACCATCGCGATAATTATCAACTTTTGTCACAAGTCGCCGCGTACCGTCGGCGTACTCCAACAGTATCGAATTTACTCGTATTTACATATAATTGAGTACACATACGTAGTACGTACTCGTAGATACGTAGTACGTACATCGCGCCACCACCGATGACGAGTCATTTATTTATTGATGAAGTTTATATTCTTCCTCCCAGTCCCCCTCCCCCGCCCCCTTTCTCTACACACATTATGCGCAACTGCACCGCGTGCGCGGGTCGTTAATAATGCAATTCGGTATACTCGTAATTTCGCTCGACGGTCGAGTAAAATGGGTTACCATGTGGTCAACCTTGGGTAAATTTTCGAGCGAATTTTGTATAGGCTACATATTTTATGCACATCGCGTGTACGAGTATGCGTTCATGTATTCGCATTATTACCGCATGACACAGCCACACAGCACCAAGGTTTTCATAAATTTCAACGAAAAAAAACGCCAAAAGACCGTAGGTGTCTGGATGACATATCACTTGGCTTCTTTTCTGGAGGTTACACCGATGACAGTTCTTTTTCGACAAATTATACAAGAAATTGAGGATGATACGAGTAAACGCTACCGTCAAGATTATTTGTAATTGACTAATTTTACTACTTTTCTTTTACAACTTGGAGCGCGTAGACCTTATCCTTTTTCAAAAAAATTGAATCTCGAAGGTTTCCCCGACCGATCCAAGGCAAAGATTTCGTCTTCGCCAAAAGTCAGATTCCAAATTGGTTCGCTATTTTCATTATTTTCATTATTTTTTAATATACTCGTACGTCGTACATGACCGAGATATGCAATTTCGTATCATTTAATATGCTCGAATATCACTTCTTTGTTCCGCTAATGTACTCGTATGCTAATTTGTCATTTCGTAGGTCATCTCTGCGAGAGATATCGTATCTCATTGTTTCGCGAATAATTGTTACTTACTCGTATTTTGACACGAAGTGATACTTCTCGTAGGTCTGTCGTGGCGCTTCGTTATGCTCAGTTCAAGACGCTTTGGTCTATGTGATGAACCGTAGTAGTGGGCGAGTGGCATTCACTCGTTTATCCCCTTTCCACTCCCTCTGAAAATATCCATAATTGGGGCATTTCGTGAGGCTTGGGGCAAGTTGAGATGAAAATTTTTCAAATAAAAATCGTTGGAAATCCGAAAAAGAACATTTTTTGTGACCACGATTTTTTTCTATCGCTCCCAGCGATGGTAGAACGAAATAAATCCGTTTCGTTCCGCATATTATGTTTCGACGAGTTTTTCCAATTTTGTTTCGTTGTTTTTTTCAAAAAAATTCATCTTGCATTCGTACCGCCCGCAACGAGTAGGTAAATTTAGACACTTTCGACAAAATACTCGTACGTACTCCTTCGATGAAACACCGAAACACTAACGGTCTTTCATCGAACGCTACCCAAACGACTCGTCATTTTTCACCGAAAGGTTATTTCTATTAAAAACGAAACCTTCAATTACCGATGACATAACCTCGACGGTAGCACTCGTAACGACCCATCAGCCGAACCCATAAATCTAAAATTTTTTCACACCACTTTCGTACGGCCAATTACTTTCTCGGTACCATCACGCAAATCAATTACCCGGCGCATCGTTGACCGCGAACAACAACAACAACAACAACGACGACAACAACGCTTACCGACCAAAAAAATCGTTACCAACCGCAGCAAAACTTTTATATTTCAATAATGAGAACCCCGTTCGGTTATTTGCTCGATGACTCGTAGAAAAAAAAACCGCAATTACAAAATTATAATAAATAAACGTGGTTACTCCGAGAGAGACTCCCTTCCTACGCAAATTTTTTTAAACCTTGTACGTAGAAACACGACGACAATTCCTTCGAAGAGAAATTTTCAACGCGTAAGATCGCAAGGTTGAAAAATTAATTCGATCGAGATGGAAGACGGTAAAACTCGATCTCGTACAATTAACCGACTCGATTACCAGATGAAGATGTGTCAAGACGTGCTCGCGTTCAACAATTACCAACGCCATTGATACGCGCGTATACATACGTAGTACGTACATTGTCGTCAACCTTCGACCTGCGATAAGAAAATAAATCACATAATCGAGGAGTAAAAGCGCCGGCAATTCGGCGAAGAAAAAACCTAGAAGGATTTTGGCATAATAAATCAGCGCGTTTAAGAAGGCGCGCGAGCTAAGAGAAGGTCTTGTACTCGTATAACAATACGTCCCGGCGTTGTTATTGAGATAGTTATCGATCTCGATCGCCTTTCTCTTTTGTATTTTCGTAATTAACGATTAACCTATTACTGGTATACACTTTTAGCCGGCCCGACGACCGGTCACGATACAACACCCCAAACCACATCGCTGCCATTCGTTTCGCGAATACTCCCGTCCAACGACGCCGATTTGTAATTCTTCCCGGCCTCCGGAGACTTAACGGTATCGCCAGATTTGGTAACATGTGACCGATCCCGGTATCCGCACCGACTTCCGAAACTAATGTCGTCATGTCGTCGTATCCGCCAGGGGAGACCACACATCGAGCGATCGCATAATGCCGCCGCGTCTTACAGAGCGCCGATTCGTCGCATCGAGTAACGGTTTCCGCGACCAAATTCGCCCCCACCCCCGCCCCCGCCCCCTTCGTGCCGGGGCCGACGTGTAATTGCGTAGGCGGCCAAAATTCACGGTCATTCTTGGTCCGTAGCCGATTTCGTGTAATAGTTTTTCCGCCTTAACGAACTCGTATACATTTTTCTCTAATCTTCGTCGTCCAGTTGTTGAAGTGGTTATTTCATTGCTACGAATCGCACGCCCGAAAGAACCCGTCAAAGGAAAGAGTCGTATGTGAACGAGTCAATTTACCAACGTTTAGCATCGATACGATCCGAACGTATTGGCTATCCTAAATCCTGAATCCTTAATCCTTGATCCTTCTATGCAATGTCCTCTTACGAGATACCTTCAATTCAAACAACCACTTTGAGAATTTGTGATTGGAAAAATAATGGAAATCTTATACATACAATATGTATTTGCTGCGTCGTTTCAATAAATTTCGTCGCTGGAAGATCCCTCACTTCGCGATGTGGTCTCAGACACCTGGAATTTGGCAAATTTCGCTATTTCTTGGCGAATTCTCCGTGACAAAAATTGTTCAATTGGCTAAATATTGTTGCACAAGTTTTTCTATCATCGGCTTCCAAAATAAATTGGCAAATTCTGCAGAACCACACACCGCTGAAGGCTCCTGGAGGATTGCAGAACTGCTCTGTTGAAAGCTCCGCTAAAACCGCATATCTTTCTTTCTTCCTCTGCCCACCTAATAAATATCCTCTCGTATGTTTAAAATTGCGTTCTGTCACCGCTGCGACATTCTCGTCTTCTTAAATCAAAACGACACTCCACGTGCATTTCTGCTGCTATAATTACATTCTCATCATAACTAGGCGACAATTGGCCACCGGGCTCGATCATTATTACTCGACCATTCATACGCGTACGCATAACCGTTTCGGCCAAATGAATTTCACGCAGACTATACAATTTGGTCTACCGGTGACAATAATGCGATGAAAAAGCGAGTCAGAATTAAGGTTTAGGACACTATCGAAGGTCCGCGAATTCCATATTCATCAACGGAAACCCTTGTGTATTTGATAAATTAAAATAACGTACCTACTATTGTAACTGATAAGACACGCCGGCCACAACCCGTCGCACCGCCCAGCTACCTCTATTAATGAAATATTAACGTCGCCGTAATTGGGACACGTAATTACGTCGAGTTCTAGCAATACGCGATATTTTCGCTAAATCGAGTCTATTATGTTGCCGGGAGGGCACGTTGCTCCTCACTGCGATACTTTCCACAAACCACCGACTGCGACGGAAGCATCCATCTAACTGAAATTCTTGTCGCATAAATCGCCATCTTCAATAAGAACCTTGCAAGTGTTATTAATGTACGTTACGTACTAAGCTAATTCATTTTCTTTTATTTTTTCAGCGATGATGAAAATAGTCCTGCCACTGGTGGTATGGCTTACCGAATTAATTACCTGGGTAAGTTCCATTTTTAATTCCACATTTAACGAACCGTAAAAAGATACTTTTCCGAGAAAAGTTTACCCGACGACGGATACGACTAGTTATGAAATCGTCTTCCAAGGCCCTTCGAAAATACGAGTAACAACGCACGTCGGCGTACGGTTAGATAATTACGAGAAATTTTTGATCCGTATGGCCTCATCGATACGCGGCGAGCTTTAAAATCGTGTCATTTCGGCGGCTCGTATTCCCACACACGAAAAACAAAAAAAAAAAACAACCATCGAATATAACCGGCGCGGCGAATGAAGTCGTTACGTCGCGTGTGTCATTCCCACACAAAATCATCATCGTCGATTATTTTTCAATGCCTAATCGCATCGTAGTACCCTCCTTGCACCGAAAATTTCTCTTCAAAAGGTAGCCCACGTCGAAGCTCTACATTGCCCAAATTACCGCAAATGGAAAGCACAAAGATCCAGTATACGATTCTTTGTTCGTTTTTTATTCCTTTCCGAATCATCGTTCCATTTCGAAAGCTAACAACCCCCGGTGAAAATAACTAGGACAGTTCCTTCAATGGTGCCGCGTAAAACCTCACTCTACCCTTTCGTTACTCAATCGCGATCAAATCTGAATCATTCGGCCCACAACCGAAAATTCTAACCTCTTCTCCCTGCCTCGCATAATTTCGTATACCGCCATCGGCAAGGTGATCTATTACTTACTCGTATCACAACGTATCGAAACGTAAAACCTTTTTAATTATTGGTCGAGCTTTATTTACGATTTGTTCGTTCAAACAAGCGATCAGCTGTAAGAACAGTTTCATCACTATTGTTCTATTGTTTGTAAATTATACCCGTATATTTATATGTGTATCTGTATATATGTATGTGCTCGGTGTGTATACATGGTACATACACAGCATATTATGTAGATATACCTAATACCTAATACCTATAACCTGTTAGCTGTTACGCGCGTTTGTTTGAAGAACCACCTAACTTCAACTCCTCCGTCGTGTTTGAGTTACGCGCCGGAATAGAAAGAATTTCTCCGAAGCGGGGCCTATTTTATAATAGAATAAATATGTATTTTTTTTTTCGTCTCGCGTCGCTTGAAAATTCCAATCTCGAGTTTGAATGTCCAACCTATCCGAGGAAAGATTCCGTTTCAAGAGAAGAGCAGCGCCGAGATCGAGCAGAGGTGCGAATACGTAGTCCGAAGCACCGAAGCACCGAAGCACTGGACAAAACGCTGAGGCTTATTCTGTTCTGACGACAAAATGGATGCCGAATTCGGATCCGGCGAACCATTTAAACCACACCATCGACATACATGAAAGGCTATCCGGCTTATTTCTGTTGGCCACGCCTTTTTACCCCCCACCCCAAAGAATAGAAAGCGATATTTATGCCAAGTTATATGAAAATCCAACTCGACGAGTACGTAGTTGAGCACGCTATTTCATCAATTGCCCAATTCCAACCCGTTCCTCATCTTCGTGGGATACTTGAGAAAAAAGGGGGGGTGGAGCTTAATAGGAGGAATAAACAAAATTGAGAAAATTGCGCGAATATAAGCGCGTCGTAAATGTTTTATAGCCAAATTTTCGCAAAAACCTATTTTTGGAAACGATCTTACGTCGCGCGTCGTTACTAAATATCTTCGTTCCAGTAACTAACCCCAACTTCCTCGACCCCACTTACCATACTACCAGAAATTAAAGGCTCGTCTCAAACTAACGAATCGAAATTGCGAGAAAATGTCCTTTACATGGACCTGAAATACGTGGCACTCGTAATACGCTACGTTTTCTCACTTTTCCCTCCCGTTTCCTTTGACCACACCCAGCAGGATTGCAGGAATATCGCATTTTTTCATCAAATGAAGCATTCATGAGACTCACTGCGGCCAGATATGACTAAAATTACCGAGAATACGGAAACCCTCAACCCGGTCAACCCCCTTCATGCGGTCGAGCGAGTAACCCAACGAGACTATTTACAGAAGTGTGAGTGGAGGAAAGGCGTGTCAGGGGGAGGTACCCATACCCAACGAAAGATCTCCACCCTATCGAGTCATACATACAGTACATATATGCTATATGGTTTGCTACATTCTCGAGGACGCTGATATCGAATCCGAGGGTATTTGGATGGGGTAAACCGACTTCTGCTCGTGTAATCTCATCCACGAGCTACAATATTTCAGCAAAAATCTGCACCAGTCATCTACGAGTAGGTGTACGTATATGATGCCGAATTCACGCCTCGATACGTAAATTTCCGCAGACACTGAACTGCGTCTGCACAACGACAACGACAACGACAACGACAACGCCAACGCGATTCGTACACATGAAAGCCTTTTTTAATATCACGCCTCGAATACGTACATACGAGTACGAGCACCGCACAATTCATATGCGTGAGAATACCATTAGAAACGAACTCGTACCGAGAGAGGTACATAACCGGCAAATTATAACCATCTCAAACTCGATTATACTCGTAAATTTAAAACACGCCAAACCGTCTATCGTTGTGTTCGCCAATGCAAAAAGACCGAACCACAAAATGCATTGAAATTACGCACATACGAGTTACTCGCATATCGATATCGATAACATTTCTCAAACATGACATATTACGTTTACGTATACGTACATCGAATGCGCTCTATTCTTTACGTATATACGAGCAGTATGTAATGTAATAAAAAAATAAGAGAAAAAAAACCATGGTCAAGGAACAAGTACGGTTCTCACAGCATTAGCTTTTAGTATTCTTATACTCCGTGACCAAATAAATTAGTCTCAGAGTTTGCTGAACTGGTAATGACAATGCAGAGTCGTATGCCGCGTGACCCGCAGTTATGTTTATCAATAGTATACTATACCAACTTATTAGGCATCTCGCTCTTTTCGCTTTTTCTACTCTCTTCGTCTTCGCGATCCTGTCGAAGACGGGAAGACGTCGAAATTCGTTTTAATTAAGGAAAAATTTTCGATAAATCGTGTCGAATGGATCCGAAGAGCTTAATTAGCGCAGCCGATCATCTATCGCGATGCTCGCGATATACGCCGCGGTTCGATTTGCATTATTTTAATGAGGCAGCAGCATTTGCCATTGCGTTCTTATCAAAATGACTCGTTAAATAGGTAACTTCTCACAGCGCATTTACATCTGCTATTCGGTCGTCGTGATATAAACCAGAGCAGAGCAGAGCAGAGCAGAGCAGAGCAGAGCAGAGCAGAGTAGTGCAGAGCTACATAACGGAATCTGGCGACTGCATACGTATGCTGATGCTGGTACATTACATTCGTCTGTATCGTACAACTGACCATCGGCATTTCGCCATGTGAGTCGAACTCTCGCATTACGTAATGCTCGTCATCTTTGGCGCGTACCTTTCGTCAACCACCAGTCCACCATCGATGAGTCAACAAACGGCTTTTCGTTCGGCGCATACTAACGAATGAATTAGCACTTGTAATCGACGTGGCACACAAGGGTGAAGGGTCATCGTCTTCCGTTTCGCCTTTTCCTTTTTGCGCTCTTCCGACGAGCTACCACGCGACCAGAAACTTAATACTGGGCTTTCTGCATTTCGTCAAACTGCATCGCACCGGAGTTTACGATTCACCGAAAGCCAACGTGCGCGCAGGCCGTACGAGTACCTTACCTACTCGTACGACGTACGAGTATACCGCTATTGCCTGTTGGCGCTATTCGGCTATTCGCATATACCGTACGTGTGCGTAGTATACGTATTACGTAGATACGTAGTTACGTACATACGCGTGTACTCGTAAACGATGCGAAGAGGCGTACTTCTTCGAAAAATAGTTTACGCTTTGACTTAATATGGTTATGCATTTAGCTTCCAGTAAAATAAACGTCCTTACGCGAATATTATTAACCGACGCTGACGCCATCTCGTACGAGTACTTTGGCCATCATCACGTCTTCCTTCGCCTATTTTACACCATTATTTTCGTTATCGTACTTTCGTTCAGTTCGCCGTTTCCAGCCGTTTCCAGCCGTTAATTTTGACGACATTTAAGGTGTTTTTTCTGTAAAAATGTACGTACTTTTACTTTCGAAACCAATACTCGAACGGTGATTTATCACGTACGGCTATTCAGATTACGAAAAAGTAGACCCATAAGGCACGAAATTCACGCGAATTCTAGATACCATCTACGCCTAAAATAACTCGTCCGCAGCGAATGAGCTTAACGCTTGCAACTCATAAACGAAAAATATTCCGATAGTGTCCGGTGCTATACAGTATATACGCGTACATAACATAAATAAAATTTACTCGCAAATGGTAGAGCCTTTCGCGTTAAGTAATCGAGGCCATATTTTAGTAACAAAAATGGCACGTTTTCGGTTCCATCCAGTTCACTTACAAACGTCTAAGTTCGTTTTGCACGGTTGAAATTCGCAAATAGAACGCAGATATTTTTCAAAAATTCCCACTGACAAATTTCAAATTTAATTTTGAAGAAAAAACACTGAAATTCTAAAATTCAAGGTCGTAACGCAAGTGGCAACCGCTGTCCGCTAGGACTGCTAAAATTTCGGTTACAAAGCTTTCATACTCGTAACTACTGGTCCAGCTGAGATAGAATTTTTTTCTCAAGAAAGTGTACATTGCCACTTCTTTGAAAAATCGCCGATTTACAGCCTTCATATGGCATTTTGGAAGAAAAAAGCTAATAACATTTTTTGTAGGAAATTTCATCAGGAATACTCGTAAGATCTTTCATTTTTTCAAGTAATCATAATTTTGCGAGATAAATTCAAAAAACAACCTTGTTGTAACACGTGAAACCCACGTGTCAACGAACCGTGATAAATATCTCGCCAAAAGCAAACAAAATTTTCCCAAAAACCCAAGCTTCCTTCCGTCTTCCACCGGACGCTTCACGTCGCTCGAGGAAATCACCTACAAGAACTGTTGCGGCATGCGGCTTAATCCAATTGCAAGCCAGCAAATTCTTCACTCGAAATTCGTACAACTCACACTCAGCCTTTACACCGTTCAACCGAATGCGATGCACATCGACGATGACGCACACAAAGAACCTCAGACCACACGAAGAATTCGCTATCGATAAATCATGGCGAGGTCAACTGATCATTCCACGCATACCTGTACTCTGTACTCGTTACAATTACGAGTACCAAGAGCAGTTAGATTTTAAATCATCGACCCAACAGGCAAAAAAAAAAAAAAAAAAACGCGCCAAAAATTCGCGCCTCGAACCATTAATCATGCTTTCGTGAAACTTCTGGTTTCTCGTGTTAGAGATTCAGAAAAAACCGTCGTGAATATTACAAGACCGCATCATCGAATGAGAAAAGTATAACTGCGAACAGGTGTGAAGATGTAATGACGTGAGACGTCATCCACAACCCAATTACACCAACACTTTCACTTCGGGCCACCATGTTTGGTATTCAAACTCCATAAAAAACAAAATCAAAACACATGTCGCATTTCGAATGATTAAATAGCGGTTTTGTTTAGTATTTAAGGAGAAAGAAAAATACATAACACGAATGTAAAAAATACATAATGTAAATAGAACGCAAGTCTGGCATATTGTTCGACTCGCCAAGGATACGAGTATTCCTCAGGATGATGGTTTAATTTACATACAATAAAATGGAACTACGGAACTACATAATATCGCGATACAGTTTAAAAATATCCATTTCGAAGCAGTCGAAGCAGGGGTTGTACTCGTAAAAGCCACATGAATAGTATCACTTGGCATTCGAGCGAACCCGTCGCGTCGCATTGTTACGTGTTACGATATTGGCGATTTTCTATCTCGCTCTCTCACCAGTGCAACTACGCGTATTTTTCGCAAATACCTATTTACCATATTGTATTGCATACTGTATACTGTATACTGTATACCCGTACAGCGTCATCGCAGGTATACGGCAAAGACGGTTCGAAAATGCTCAAATGCGTACGAAACGCCGATACGAACGTCTGATAAATGCGCTTTAAATTACCCGCGTAATTACACGTTGTTTCGGGGTTAAAGGTGGATGAAGAAGAAATATGGCTTTTGAGATTCTTGCCTTTTAGTGTTTAATCGTGTATATTACTCGGACGTGTATGTGTATAGCGTATAGCGTATAGTGTATACTGTATAGCTCTCCAGCTCTCGAGTCTCAATACCATCCGCCAACACCCATACATCATTTACAGGGATAAAAGCTATCACGTGGGTTTGCGTGTGAGGTCCGTGCGGACGCTATCTTAGGCGGTCTTTCGTAGCTTTTATCTCGCGCCTCTTTTAACCTTTAAGATGCTACTGGTGATAACGTTCGGTCTTCGATGGATAAAGTAAACATACATGTAGGCCTATATCGATACCTGGCACCTGCATCCAATACCAGCAGGCAGCAGAGTAGGGTTAAGGTAATCGGCGAATGGTGTCCGTCTCCGATGTAAATATTTTTACTCGATACTTCCTCAAATTTGCGAGATACATACGTGAAAATTTTATACAACACATATACAGGGTGCCAAGAAAGTTCGAAAACCCAATTCTTTGAAAAATAAAACACAGATAAAAATTCAATACGACTTGTCTAAAACTACCGCACACACCCCCTTCCCCCCCACCCGTTTCGGTGCAATTCGTAAACAATTTCGTCAGATATACAATGTTTTGACAAATTTCGCATTGAAAAAAAAAAATAAAAGAATTCTTTATGTAGCCGAATAAAAGTGACGAGTCTTCTTGGGGGAAAAATTGTAACCAAAAAATGTAGCACACACATTTTGCCTATTTCAACAAATTAAAGGGACTCTAAAATAAAATAAAAATACATCGGGTGTGATTACAATTTTTTAAATTTCCCTTTACAATTAAAGGTATGCGTAAGTTTTACTCGTGTTTTGCTGGCCAGGTTACGACTTCATAAGCCCTGAATAAAAAAATCCTGGTAACGGGCCTGTCCGACTCGCAAGCAATTTCCATCCTATAATCACCATCAACAGAAAATCTTCAGCTACAGATCTCCCAAACATTACACGGCTTCTTTCATGGAAACATTTGTCTAGTTTTCAACAAAAAAAAAAAATAATACCATCGATAGCAACAAAAATCATTACAAAACCTTCGCCTTACACGCCTTCAAAAACCATCATTTCCACGTAAAAATTCACGCGTTAAAATCGTTAAGAATCACAAAAGACCTTATTACCCAAGTTTTCAACTTCTCGGCTCAATCCTCCTTTACCGCTTTGATTAATGACATCGACGAGATGCGAATTCGGTAAACTGCAGGTAAAAAGTACGCGTTCGCGATTAAGGCCCGAATTCATAGTTGTCACTTGTTTGAGATTCAGTAACACCTAATACTTGTACTTTAATTAGGAACTTAATCAAGTATCTCTCAGTTTTCATTTCATAGTTGTTCCTTATATCATAACTAACTTGAGTTACCAATTGAAGTATTACTTATATCAATACTAATCCAAAGACATGTTGCCAAATTTTTTTATTCAATTTAAACCAATCACAATCGATTATTTTCCAATAATTAAAGGCTGCTGATTTTTTGTTGCTAAAGTGGCAAATATTGATGTAAATGTGATTTCGTGTGATTCGTGTTATCGTTTTCGTTTTTAATTTAATAATTTAAAAAATGGTTCGAGCAAAAGCGCCTTCTTTTTCGCCTCAGGAATTTGAAATACTTTTAAATTTGGTCACAAAGTACGATAAAATTATAAACAACAAAAAAACAGACAGCAGGACTAATTTCTCCAAAGAGGAAACGTGGAAAAAAGTGACCGACCAGTTTAATGGTACAGGCAACGTCACAAAAGTAAGTACCTATTGCATAATCTACAAAAGGTGGCATGCCAGTCATGCCTCAATTTAAGGATAGCATATAGCATTGCTTTTCCTTTTTCTACTTGCAGAGAACTACTGCCCAACTAAAAAAAAAATGGGAAAACGTCAGAAACGAACGGAAGAAAGAACTAGCATCTGAAAAAAGAACCCGCATGCAGACTGGTGGTGGAGATGCGCCTGTAATTCACGATACACCTCAGGACATTGCAATTGATGTGATCACTCAATCGGTGGTACAGGAAATTCCCGAAGCTATCGACAGTGATACTGTAGCTTTGGCTACAGCGCGAACAGGGGATTACGTAATTGAAGCAGATGGCAGCTTAAACATCAGTAAGATTTCAGCAAACACGAATAAATAGGTACCGCCTAATTCGTTTTAAACCATCTCTGAAAACATTTTTCTTTTCAGTGCAAGGTGAAAGTGACAATGATGAGGAACACATAGATAATGATTTAGCGAATAACGTAACGCCACCTCGAATTGATATTAGGCCAAATAATGTAACTTCACCTCAAACACAAAATAATATTAGGACTGCGCTTTCCGCAGCAATACCTACATCTAGTTCATCACGAAATAATTGTATAAGGCGTCGTAAGTAGTTCAATAAGTAACATTTTCAATTCAAATTGCAGTAATTTATTGAAAATGTTGAAGTTAAAATTTTAATTCGTGTTACTTCTCTCATATTAGATAAAATTAATACTACGGCGCGAACAGCAGCTACAAACGAATTACTTCGAAGAACTGAACGAGAAGATGAGCTTCATGAATTTAAAAAAATTAAACTTCAATTAGAAATTGAAATTTTAAAGAAACAACTGAATAAAGAATAGAAAAATTTCATGACTTTTATTTCAAAAATCTAAACATGGTTTTTAGTTTCAAATTCGAAAATTATTTCTAATAAACGCTGCCCTAATTGCACTTCCCATACCATTTTCAGGCTGAATTTCGTCTCTGGGTATATCCTGATCCTGATCGTCAAATTCATCATTCTCATCATCGAAAATGATATCATTCAATTGGATTGTCAAATTATGTAAAACAGCTACTGCCGCTATTATGCACAACGTATTTGGCAGCTTGTGCGCTAATTTTTTTTTTAGACAAGGAAACCGTCTCTTCCAAATTCCAAATAAGCGTTCAACTAATTTCCTGGTCAATTCGTGGGAATTGTTATAGTTGATTTCCTCGCGCGTCATCGGGTTCGCCACAGGGGTAAATAAATACCTAGTTTGCGCGTATCCTCGGTCTCCAAGTAGTAGTCCAGAAATTTCAGAATTTTCCAGTTTCATTTTGATGGAACTATTTTCGAAAATCCTGCTATCGTGTGTGGAACCTGGCCACCGTGTCACGATATCTATTATCTCATATCTGGGACCACAAACTACTTGTACGTTCAAGGAAAATATTCCCTTTCTGTTTCTAAAAATTTCTCCTCTGTTAATATCGGGACATTGAACAGGAACATGAGTACAGTCAATTAATCCGAAAACTCCAGGAAATCCGTGGCTCTGATAAAACAACATGCGGTTGTTTTCCCTTTCCGCCTCATTCGGAATTTTTACAAATAAAGGCAATTTTGAAGCCAAAATTTTCGAAATTTTTTTCACAATTCGACAAACGGAAGATTGGCTAATTTTTAAATCTAATAAATCACCGATTACCACTTGGTATGACCCTGTGGCGAAAAATCTCAATGCGCACAGCACTTGCATCACAATCGAAATGGGTAAACCTCTTTTACTACTCCTGGGGTCAGTCCAGGTAGGCCCAAAAAGTAGTGGAATAACCACATCACGAACTGCCTCCTTGTTAAATCTATTTGAAATGAAAGTATGTAATAAATATTTTATTCGAAATGAAAGTATACGCACTCTTCACTAGCTTACCTAAATCGGCGCTTGAATTCAATTTCGGAATAATATTCGAAAGGATTTTGTGCGTCTCGCACATAACGCTTTTGTAACGCAAGTGGGAACATATATTGGTATAAAAAATCGTAGTCGTACTCGTCTTCGTCCATTTTAGCAATTGTTAAGTACTAGAAATCGACTCCTAGCTTTTGCACTTGGATTAGTAACTAATCATACCTTATGAAAGTGTCATTTTGAAAAAAGTAATGTTTATGAATTTGAAAATAACCAAGTATTGCTAATGAAGTCGCTTTCTTCCTTAAATTAGGGGTGAATTAGAAGCATATTAGTGATACTTGAATAAGTATTAACTATGAAGTGAAAATTTGGAAAAAATTACGTTAGTTACTTATTCAAGTGATGAGTAATACTTAAGTGACGACTATGAATTCGGGCCTAAAATTTCATCGCGAGGAAAAAAACCAATATAGCGACCGATAACGCGGGCTTTTCTTCCCAGTTCAAATCGGCTGCTAATTATTTCGAAATGATACCTTGGGGCAAGGTTTTTACCTTCACAATGATGCTCCATGGCACGTAAAACAAAGTCTTCTTTTATCTCGTGCATTACCCACACAGTAGCTACTCGTATTTGAACGGCGTGTTGTAATTTTGCTCTTTTCATATCGCGTCGGTCGTACGCCGCCTCGTCGAACCTTTTAAATTTCTACTTCACCTTGAATGCTTACGAGAAATCTCGGAAGTCTGACGTCTGAGACTTCTTGGCCCTCGAGATCTAACGTTTGGTTTTTCTTCACTATGAGGTCGATACATAATCAACTCTTCGGGCAGGTCTTCCTTACACTAAACCTTAATTAATACGAATGTTACAAAATGTTAAACACGTCGTAAAATTAATTAACGCCTCGTATACCCGTACCACATTTATCATTCGTACGAGTACGAGTACGAGTACGAATACGAGTACCTTCGGTCGTTGGAGGCTTTCACGCGACGTGGTTTTATTGTGCTTTTTTTTAATCGCCTTCTATTCCGGTGCTCAAATTTTCCACGTCATTCTGGCCAAATTACCGAATGCAATTTGACTTGCACTCGCGTATACTCGTACCTTCGTTTTGGCCTACGTTAGCTCGAAAAATTTTACTGAACCGGTTTTAATTACACTTCGAAGGTAACTCGCGAGCCGAGCCGAGTCGAGTCGAGTCCAATCCGAAATACAACCATTATTTCCATTACTCCCTCGTAAATCGTTCTCCGTGTCGTGTACGTATTACGCAATAAAACCTCCTAATTAAGGTCATCAGAAGCCAAACATTACAACAGGTATTCGTTTAATCCAATTTTAAACGAGCGAATAATTCGCTATCACTTCGGACACCGAGAAATCCACCATCGGCGAACCATTGCGGGCCACCCTGTGTCGGCGAGTGGCTTTTGTAAACTCTCAATAACCCACCATCACCATCATCGCGGGGATGTCACTTCGACACGGTGCGCCTTCGCAAGGCCGCCGTTTATAATTAACCTGAACGTAGTAATTTCGGCCCGAAAATAACATCCGCGTGTATCGCGCATCCGCCGCTTTAATCTCGTATCTAATGGTTTATCTAATATTCTTTTATCTATTTTCACCTCTACAGATACATTGTAAAGGCGGAATCGGATTCGGAATCAAAAGGGAGATATTTTTTCTTAATTTAGAAGACGGATATTTCGGCTGCCAAGTCAACCAGTCCACCGACGTGCTCCAGTTGTACGAACTTTCCAAGCTATGCGACGGCAATCAAGACTGTTATCAAGGATCCGACGAACTCGCCAGGGAGCTCAAGTGCACCAGTAAGTTGTCACGCGATAAATCCTTTATGGCTTTCAAGGTGCGGTGGGCTAATTGAGCTATAAAATTTCCAAATAACTGGTCATTTCGAAGGTTGACGCGCGACCGATGGTCATCAGCCGCCATTCCGCCGTTCCGCCGTTCCGCCATTCAGCTGAGCTCAGCTCAGCTCAGCTGGAAAACTAATTCATTTTCTGTCCTGTTTATTTTTTTTTCTCTCCTGCGCGACGCGACGTTTCGTTGTGGAATGCTTTAAAAAACGGCGAAACATCGTTGGAAGGTTCTTCGAGATGATGCTCGACTTGCGCGTCTCCTCCATTCGGATTCTGCGGAGATCGTTTTCAACGAAATTCGAATAAACGAATAAACACCTACAATCGATAATCGTCGATTATCACATTAATAATCGAAACGATAGAAATCATTCGAAAAATCGATTTAAAAAAATTTAAAATTAATTATCGATAATAATATTCCTCCTACATGCTGTTGTACGATTCAAGAGTGCTGTCACATTCTCCACATCGCACCCGCGCCTCCTCTTCCAAAACCTACTCCTTGTCAACACGTCACTGCATAAAATCCACTACAATCGCGCACCAACACTTCGTCCTTGACCTTTACTCATCGAGCTGACATCTCGTGCAGTCTCCTTCGCCAGACTTCATGCCACCCAGGCATCCACTATAAAACCCCTGGTTTAGCGTACAACGCTCCCGAAGACGGGTGACGTCTGCGGACCGCGAGGCGCGACATCAAAAATAAATGAAAAAAACAAAAAAATATACCTATCGCTCATTGTAGCGTGGAAAACGACGTCCATACAAAAACGCACCGTCGCCGCCGTATTACTCGTATAATAATTGTCGATGATGTAGCGCAAATCGCAAAATGCCGTAATAATAACTACTCCGGAGTTGTTACCGTTACGGTACCGGTATTTGGTGCGCGTATTTCCTGCGTATCTGTGTAGTGTGTGTATGTGTGAAGTGTGATGGGTGCGTAGCTGCGTACCGGGCAGACGAGCAGGGCGGCCATTTGTCCGTCACCTAGTGCTGTATCATTGCCATACACCCGATGACGGCACACAAGACGATGTCGTACCGCCACTCTCGCCTCGGCCGTTCCGACGAAAGCGAGAACCGCCACCGCAACAAAACGCTTTTCCATCTGCACAGTGCACGCACGCACATCACTAAATCAGCATCGATGGTACCACATATTAGAGGAAAAAAAATTCGATACTGGTGACCTCGATCGTTTGAACCCTGTAGTTCGTTCACCATTAAGTCTCCGCTAAACCGTTGGCCGTCTGCCAGATAGTACGCGCTCGAGTTACAGTACGTATACTCGTACTCGTACTCGTACGTAATACGTATCTCGCCGCCAATACGCGGTTATCGTTTCGAAGGCGCTGATCTCGGCTCTAGGAAGCAAGTAGGCAAGTACCTGGTGTACTTTCTCGAACACGGAGAAATATAGCGTGTCGAGGCGAGCGAACCGAGAGAAAAAAATAGGTGTTTGCGTTCTTAATAACTTTATTATTACGCGGAAACTGCGCCGTATCGGTACGCCGCGGCGTCTCTCGTCCGCCAGCCGAGCGCAGAGCGCAGAGCGTCGATCGCCGATCGCCGATCGCGTGCTGGTCTACGTCCGTCCGTCGATAATATCCAGGTGTGGTTATCGCAGCGCCGCGCCAAGCGTCAAATCATCGTATAACGTAATTTTACACTTTCATTGATTGGTAAATTACGGTAAAGAGAGTATTCGAGAACGCTTACGGAACCTCTTCAAGTGGCGCTATTTTGCGTTCGGCTACATCGAGACGTTGCCGTTACGAAGAATGCGACGCGTATGCGAACACGCATCGATGACCTACTCACGCAATAACGGAGTGACCGTTCGAGGCTCACCCATGAAACGTATATCCATATTACGAGTGCTCCAACACTTCCTTGGGCGGTGTTCTCGTCATATTTAATAACGTCTTCCGACCGGGAACGCTATTTTTCGCGTATGCCGCTTCAGAATGAATCCTTAATCGAGCAATGAGTAATTTTTGTTGCGAATCATTCGCGAAAGACGTGAGTAAGCCAAACGTAGCGGACAAGAAACATGCAAAAATCATAATTGAAGCGAACCTTCAGCGAATATCTTGATGGTCAACAAACAAACCAGTCGTCGGTGAACGAATGAATCGAATAACTCAATATTAGAGCGAATCGTTCACGAACGCTAAAGAAAATCAATTTAAGTCTTGCGATACTTGGAAACAATTCACGCGAAAAGATATTCGGTAACGGCTGATTCACTTGTACGATTATCGTTCGCGAACGAATAAATCGAATCATTTACGAACGGTTTCGAAAATCAATTTACGTTTTGTGTAATTTTGATAAATTTATACAAAACGTGTTTTGATGATCGTTCGCGAACGAATTAATCGAATACGAGTAAGTCAATGTCTTGAAATTCCGCAGAAGTGTAAGACCCTTCTACGATTACGCAACCACACAATACGATGTTCCATCGTACAAACTACGTAAACTAGGTCAACATTAATATGCAATTACTCGCATGATACCGTTCCAACTATCGCCGGTACGTCGTATAAAACGAAACTTACACAATCATCTTGCCAAATGTATTCGCAATTCGCATTCGTCACCGAGTCTCCTTCTGGCGATGATTCGGCCATTCGTCGCCGATAACCGTACGTTCAAGTATTGTGGGTCAATCGATGATCCAAGCCAATCGCCAAATCACCCATAAGTCCCGCATACTCGACGGATCGCGCGCGCAGCACACGATAAAAGCTTTTCGGAATTTAAACAACGTGACAAACCGTAAAAAAGGCATAAAACCTCCAAAATTCCGGCAGTACCTACGGCCGCTGTAAAATTCGGCCGTTAAGCCGCTAAATGCGTTCGGCGTCCATCGGAGCACGCGGATCGGCAACATATGCAGAATTTAATTGGCGTTGTATACGTACGTATAAAAGTTGAATGACCAAAGGAAACGTGAGCATCCCGTGTAAACAGATTTTAAACGGTGTCTCGCGCTCAACCAAACCAGTTCTATCTCGGTATTTTATATACACGGACATCGATTACCGGTTGCTCGGCGGCCGGGGTCATAAAGTCGTTCTTATCCCTTTCGAGAAGCCACATCGGGATTTCTTTTTTCTGTCTCCCACTTCGAGTAGGTGAGACAAAAAAAGAAAAAAAAAAAGCAGCAGCTTTTATGCCGTTTGGTTGGCATTGATCTATAACTCATTCATGACGATGACGTAACGTGTGTTCGCTGCAAGCCTACGATCTTCTTCTTCGAAACCACCTTCAAGGTTGCATTGATTCGTAGGTGTCAACGACGGATTACTCCCAAGTTGTTTTCTTCTTTGTCAGCCATTTTCCACCTCTGCGTTTTTTGTACGTAATCGTCGTCTCGACGACTTTGCGTTTCGTACCACCTCGTTAATTTTCCAACCTTTTACAAGGGCTTGGGTCATTGCACAAATTATTTTATAGTCACTCTGCGATTCGTTCGTTTTTTCGACATCGCGTTTCCGATTAACGGCAGATTTACTTCGCTGCTAAGATGCCAAGAAAAAAAACCATCTATCTTTCAACCAGCGTGAACAATATTTTCAAGTCCGATATAGGTACTTAGGTAGTCGTACCGGACCGGTAACGTTCTTCGGGACCTAGTCGGCTTCGTCCAAACGTCACGAGCTCGGCCAACCGTGAAATGCTCTCACTCAAGGTCAACGCAATACCAGAAATGTTATCAATTGCCGTTACGATGGTGAAAAAAAAAAAAAAAAACTATTTAATCGTGGAAATTACTACCACGTCCGGTAAATAAGGATAAGCTTGGCAGATTCTTTTTCGATTGAAAAATAGGTATCGATATCGGTGTAGTAAGTAGGTATGGCGAATTGGTGACAACTTCTGCAAATCCTCGAATTTTGGTGTCCATACAAATTACAAACAATAATGATGTCACATGTTTGGAAATACCGAAAGTTTGATAACTTGTAGAGCACGTGCAGTAAATGAAACTTCCGTAAAACCTGATTTGGAGCGTTAATCAAGATCTATGCCAGATAAATAATGCGCCGATTTCACACACTTCGCTAATCAAAGCAGTTATCAGACAGCCAAGCACATGCACACAACACATTCATCTATCAATCAGTTCACAGCGAGTTATCCCCCCTCCCTTCTTCCTATTTCATTCAAAAATACGTACACCTCTTGCTGAAGATTCCATCTGTTTCTAAGCGGACATGTTCGCCAGACAACTCCACAACACTTGTCAGTACCTCGACCGCATCGCCCTCTCTACCCTCTTGATCATTCTGACCAACAAACCCCCACTATTCGTGGATGTTACGAAAAAAAAATATATTCATGCCCTAGATGCTCGTCCTAAATGATACGAAGATAGAATCGAAAGAGAAAAACAACGAAAACGCGTACTTAAAAACCCAAGTTGTTTGTTTATGGTCACAACCGCGTAAAGAATTTACTCGGCTATTACTTATTGCAAATGATTTCCTGTCTCGGAGCTATAATTAAATACGCATTTTTTCGTTCACCTCGTCCATAGTTTTCGCGCCGGCTACCAAAAAAAAAAAAACCACTTGGACGATTACGACCTCGACAACGCGTAATTCGTTTCGTCTTCCGAAATTAAACTTGCAAATCGTCTCCGGTCCGCAACATCATAAAGCACTCCGGCTGCAGTTCCAAATTAAACGTCATTATGTAAATGATCGATCTACGGTCAAAACAGGCGCTCACGATCGGCCCAAATACGTACAACTCCGGTGATCGCCGTCGTAATTAATTTCGCCTCAACGCGGCCACCGCCGCCATTAAATTTCCGCGCCAAAAGGCAAATGCTCGATCGATAATACTTCTTACTCGTATAACAAACCGTAAACAGTAAACACCGCACCGCGTGCTTCGTGTCTAACTCAAACAACAATTACTCGCCGGTACTTTGGCTAATTATTCGCGTACTAGAATCGAACACCCTGCATGCCGAACTATCTCCCATAAAGCATCCAGCATCAATCATTCAATGCGTCCTGATTATTACGAGAACGTTTGTTTCGTCTCACCTCACCTCACCTCTCCGTCTTCGGTTTATTTACGCGATCGTGTAGCCAGCTTCGCAGGCCATTGTTATAACCGAATTTTTTCTCTTTCACAAAAGTCTCCCGAGAAAAGGGCGATCGGCGAGACGCGAACGGGAATTCATTCTTGGTATAAACTGACCTTCGTCGAGTAAAAAGCGAGTTTCTTAGGTTGAAAAATTCATTTGATCGATCGTCGTGATTATAGCTTAGGCATTGAGTGGCGGAAGGGAGGAGGAGGAGGAGGAGGAGGAGGAGGAGAAAAAAAGCAAAAAATATTCGCAAATTGAAACGTTGTTGATGGGATTTGTCGACGTTGACTCAGCGGGGTGAACTATTGTTCGAGTAATTTAACTTTTGGTATTTTATAATTCGCTGCGATTTTCATTTCCTATTATTAACATTTTTCGCTTCATTTCATTTTGAATATTTCCACGAACAGCGTGATGCTATTTTATCTGGAAACGATAATGTGGCGGCGGGAAGAGGAGGCGGCTAAACTGGTCGCAAAACTGATCGAGAAAGTGTTCAAATGAATGAAGAACGAAGAAAATGTAATTAACGAAGACGAAAGTTGATTTAATACGAATAAACGGTCGTCAAATAAGATTATTTGGATTCGGTTTTTAATTAACCAACGTTTTTGAAAGATTACGGAGATTTTTTACGAACGTGTGTAGTACTACTGTACAACACCACCACAAAGAACCATTTTTCTAATTGTTCTACATGAGGTAAGATTAAAAGCCGTTAAAAAAGACTTGAAAATCGTGTTTTTTGAGGCTGAAAAGGAGCGTGGGGGGAGGTAAAACTACTTGAGAAAAATTTGATCTAAAAGGTCATGCCCACTGTGGACACCAATTGGACGCGCCAAAGGAACCCCATGGCCGGAATTTGAACTTTTTTTGTTGAAACCTACCCGAGTAAAGCGCTAGAAACAAATTATACTCGTAGATGGTATACGCGTAATCGCGTATGTACGTTCCTATTCTTTATCGTCTACTTTATTCGTACTTCATGCGTCATCGTCACCAAAAATCCGAAAATACGTCGAATTTTCTCACAGTCTTGGAGTTGGCAGAGGCAGACGACATTTTCCACCAAACACTGTATCCGGTAATCTACACGAATCTAGACAGTTAGCTCATCCAAAGTGCTAAACACAAGTTGACACTTACGCGTAAACCGAGTAGCGAGTACATTGTACATACTACATACGTATCGTGTCATCGAATTACGAGTAGGTGTAGGTACAACATTACGCGTACTGTAGGCTACTCGTATCCGCATTACGATGAACTTGCAACGTATGTAATATGTATGTATACGAGATCTTAGTTAAGATGAGCTGTTGCCTGTTGGTTTGGGTTATCTTAGGCGGTGGCATTTAATCGCACTTTGTGTATACGTTATACCCGTTGCTCGTATACAGGTTGTAATAAAATTTGTAACGTTTATCAGTCCGTATTACGTATCTTGATTCACAAAGGAGCGTATGTGTATTGTGTACATCGAGCTGATAACGGTAACCGGTAACCATCGGTACATACGAGATAAGTAGTTACTCGTAAGTACGTAGCGATGTTCTTTTTGTGGCTTTTTTTAAAACTCTGACACTGCACTGCACGATAACGGTTAGCCAGTCTCGAACAATTCACGTACTAGTACATCTCTCATTAACGCCTTTCCACTTCGGCCGAGCAAAACGGTAACAATTATTGACATTTGTATTGCACCTTGTACACACAAACACACATACCGTAAATGCGAGATACCGAATTACCGAGATATCAGCAGATACCGCGTCTGCATCTGCGTCTGCGTCTGCGCTATTGAATAAGCAACCATATGGGTGTTCCACAGTACGAGTACACACATTTACATATATCGCACGTCTTGTAAAATAAACCAAAAATGGTAACCGTAGTCGTGAACGCGTCGACACGATGACGTAATCTCTGCACATGTTATCTATCTTCAAAGGTCATATTCGGTTTCTCACCCTTTCGCTGTTTTCTTTTGCAGATAACTGCGTCGCCGAGTCGGGTCTGCGATGTCAAAACGGAGCTTGTCTAGATTCACAGTGCCATTGTAACGACGGTTTCGGAGGCTGCTCATGCGAAGTACCTGGTACGTAGTACGTAGTACGTACGGTTTCGTGCGACCGCGTCGGGTATTTGCGTAATGGTAATTTATGATTGGTTACAGATGAAAACGAATGTAAATATCGACCTTGCGACGTTTTCGCTCATTGTACCAACACGTTGGGTAGTTTCCATTGCAGCTGCTTTCCTGGATACGCCGGAGACGGTTTTCACTGCCAAGGTTGGTAATTGGTATACGATAATTCGTTGCATACGGCGCTATTCTTTTTAATTATTCGCGCCGACGTCGATGTCGCGCGTCGAAGCCGTTGAAGAAAAAAAAAAAATCGTTTAATTACCATCGACGACCTAACCGGTCGATCGAGTTGAATATCCGTTTAAACGCCGCGTCACGCTAATACCATCGTCGTCCGACGTTACGTAATCGGCGCGCCGACAACCCAGTGACACGAACTGTCAAAATTTCACACCTTCGTACGCCAAACAATACATAACACTTGGATCAGCCATCCATCAGCCATCGAGATCGGCGTATACGCGTACATCGCAACACCCCCTGTCGTGTCACAGATACTCGTACGGGTTAGTGCTCGTATGTATGCCACACGTATCGTGGGAGCGGGAGCTCCTCCGATTGCATCCCGTCGAGCAATCAATTCTCGATGCTGTAATTCCGCGCACGTCGACGTCGATTCCGCGTCCGAGACTTCCGATGGTGTTCGTGACTTGGATAGGGGGATTTTGTGCGACAAGAACGAACAATCACAGCCTTTCGAGATGGCCTAATTTTCCTACAGCGAGATATTCTCTCGATAACTTCGTTACACTCTTTTATTCTTCGGGTTGGTATCACTAGGGTGTCTGGTTAGGTGATCGGTTGGTCTAAGGGAAAGATAACGAGCTGGAAAATTGCTCAAATTTACTTTAAAACTGACCCATTTCCTGCAGATAACGACGTCAACACCCCTTTTCAACTTTTAAATTACGTGTAATTATTTTCCAATTTTTATCTCAGCGAGACATGGTAAAAGAAAAAATCAAAAAAAGTAAAAAAATAATTTTACCATTTAAAAATATTTTATAATTATTTTTCAAATCGATTAAATCACTTGACATTACACTCACAAAGTCCCCAAACTCGGTAACATCCGAGAAAAAAAATTATTCCAACGTAAATTAGAGCCCGCACGGCGATCGATTTTTTCCACCGAGTTCTAGCGGCTTATTCGTACCGACGCGCAACGCTGCGCCACTCCGAACAGCGAACGAAACGTTTAGCGCGTAACGCGAAGAAGTCGTTATTCCCAACGGACAGCACCGCTGTCCGTACGTGCGTGTTGCGACGCGTAAATCTAAACGCACCACTAGTACGTAGTGAGAATACCGATTATCGCTTGATTAATTTCTTGTTCGGAAATTACCCAGTTTAGGGACACGATAAATAATTATGAAATTTTTCATTTTAATCGATGCGCAGAATTTTTTAAAATTTTTCTTAAACCGAAAAAGTTAATTTTAATGGTTTTTCATTATTTCTAATGGCATTTCTGTTGAGATTCGTTGAGATAAAAATTAAAAAAAAATTATAATAATGAGAAGACATTTGGAAATCAACTCGTAGTGAAAAAAATCCAAAACTCTGCCAAAAAAGTTGAAAATAAAGCAGCAAATATAAATTTTGGTGGATTAGTTGAAGTGCAACAGGATTACTTCTGGGATCTTGCAAGGCTCTGCGAACATGGATAAATGCTGATCTCTCCTCACATCATCTCTCCCCAAATTGTTCTCTACTCCACCGTTCCACCATAATCCCCCAATATAACGCTCCGGCGTACCGGCGTACGCATAAACCAGAAAAAAGGAAATCAAACGAAAAAAGGACCAGATTCAGCATCGAGAAAGCCAACGGCCAATGGCCATCCGTAGAGGTTCGCAGAACGCTTAGATCTGCAATTCACTTCTTCAACGCCGAACTCGCATCACACTCACCGTCACACTTCCACCTCAGGGCTACCCAAAATATCCGCCTCACGAAAAGGTGAAACCTCCGCAGCGCGGACTCGGCTCATTTAGCACACGTGGTAAATCCGCGATAAATCTACGTGTTGCTCGTACGCGTGCACTTTTAATTGGTGTAACGGTTCGGCTTTGCGTAGATTTGTCATCGTTACAATGGCACGTTTGCATTCGCACCGTTTGCCCTATTAACCAAAATATCGCATAAACAAAAGCCATCGTCAATTAGATGGCTATCCGAGAGGCATTCTTGCGCGAGAATGTACGTACTACGTAGCTACGTAGTACGTACTTGGCGGCGCTTTTTTTTTCCTTTCGACATATAACGGATCTTCGGGCAGGTTTTCCTTAACCCATTACCGCGCTCCGAGTCACACGTGCGAACCGCACCGACCATGTTGATAAATTTCGTCGGATTTAAAATGCGACTCGCGACCTCTCGACGAACGGGGCGCTAACGAGACACCGTTTGGCGTTTACCGTCGAATTTATAATAATCGCTCGAATTATACGCTAAAAGTCATCGCGACCGCTTCGACGCAGCCGTTTACTGTTAACTCGTTTCGTTGTTTTTCCTCCGAGCTCTCTTCGCTCCGCAACGTAGCATACTCGGTCATCCGAAGGTGCTTACCGGTGTACGAAGTCGAAGAACGCCGCGCACCGAGTAACTCCGCAAGGTCAACGTACTCATCTCTCGGTTCGCGTAGTGCCGCTTCCTCCGCGTCTTCGCGTTTTTTATTCGCCACATACGCGTGCGAGTATAGGCTACGAGTATTCGTGATGCTCGGACTACCATATACGAGTACACGCAGAATGTCGATAGCTCGATACACTCCGCCCTTTAATTACCCTATCCTACCTTTCTTTTTACAATATTATTAACCTACGGGGGAAAAAAAATTCACGCGTCTTGCTCGACCAACACCTTCACAATGCGCGCATTTCGCGTCACCCGAGTCCAATTATCGCCCAAATTCTTCGAGCTGATTTTCTCGACGACAACGGTGTATACGAGTATAGCCTACTCTTCTTAAAACGTATAGCCCGCAACCAAAACGTAATGGACCACTGCTGTTTACCTGTTTACGCGTGTATTATAATAAATGATGCACGCACACACGTTCATACGTTCATACGTTCATTGTGGCAGCTCTCCGTAGCACCAAAAGACAAACATCGAAGCCGCAGGAGCATTAGATCGTTCTTCCTGTGGCGCTTTGTCCTGCTTATTCTTCTCGCTCCTTGTGGCATGCCACGAATTTACACGTTGAACCTAGGCAACGTAGGCAACCTAGGCTCATGTACGTACTACGTACTACATATTACATATAACCATCCAAATTCGGCCAAAATAATCGCTGCATCGTGCCAAGTACCAAGCTAGGAGCTACCTAGTTATTTCATCGATGAATTATTAACGCAGCGGTTGCGCCATTCGGTTGCGATCAGTTTTACAATTATAATGATTCGTTCGTGTAATAGTTAGTGCCAGCATTTCTATCCGTATCGTTTACGCGCCGCGCCGCGCCGCCGAAACTCGGCCACAAAATTATCGTCCAAGTTGTAGCCACCGATAGAAGGGCGTCGTGCTGAGTCAAACTGCGGGTCAATTCGTCATTACAGAAGATTTAATCGCTCTTTCGATCCGATTTTAGCCAAAATTTCACGCGAAAGACGGCTCCGTAAAAGTCGAAGGGAGGGGCACACAGAAGAGTTTTGTTCCTCTCTGCTGATTTAACGGGGCATGTTTTTTTTTTCTTCGACGAGAGACACTTCAAGCGCGTTTTTCTCGCCAGTGTCGCATTTTAAGTAAATAACGTTTCCATAATAATTTATGAGAAATTTCACGAAGAAAAGTCTTATAGTCATTATCGATTTTTTCGTGAACTCACTTCTCCCCCCATAAAGCTCGCATTGTAGCGTAGGCGAATTAGCACTAAAAGCAGCGTGTTGGGGGAAAAATTTCTGGAAAGCGTTTCATCGCTTTTAAGCGTTGGTTGGGGTCCCCTTCATATAAAAAACATAAGTCAACCACTCCAACCCCTGTGCGTTGCCCCCTAGGAGACCGAACGTGCCCACAATTTCAGCTTTTCAACTATCACTCTAAAAGCACGCCATGTAGGAAAAAATACTTCGAACGAGAAATGGTCTACATAAAATTCCCTGCAAAATGGTTTGAACTTGACCCCCTTCAAAAGGATTCACAAAAATGCCTCCCATGTACGCGTGGGTTGGTGTGATGCACTTTGATCATACGCGTAGTTCGTATCACGCATTCGTAAATTTGTAATCGACCTACTATCCCCTCCCCTTTTTCCTACCCTCTTCTTGTAGTCGAAGCGGTTAACCCCGAAAGACGTCAAACCACTCGAAATTTTGCCCCCAAAAAACTCTAATTCGCCTGGACTGTTATGAAATGTTGCTCCCCTGTCGTTGAAAAATCCGCCATTTTGCGCGCACCTTCAACTTAATAGGACTGCCCCTTCAAAAAAAGAAGGAATTCCACCGAATTAACAAAGGGTGTCAAATTCTTTAGAGTGCCCCCCGCCCCAACAAGAAGTACTTTTTTAGATTCCAGCTCGGCGAAGAATAACTACGCATACCTAATTAAAATTACCATTCGATGACAAAATGCGTTAATTTTTTGGTTCTAAAAATTCGGACCACGCCGTCGCGACGCTCTCCCAAAACCCACAACTCACGAAAATGGCCATCTCAAAACAATCCCACATCCGCCGTACGTAGGACACCTAATCACCTTCTCATTTCGCTTGTACACCGCAATAAATCATCGTTTATCGGGCATAAATTAGCGTAGGTTCTTCCAAGATTTTGTCATCTCGTTACATAAGGTTCGCGTTCGCGTTTGCGTCGTAAAATCGCGAAAACTTTTACTACTCGTAAAAACCCTCGTTATACGAGTATCTATTCTTTAACCTAAATTTCACTACAATATTACGCGACCGCGACAGCGGCGTCGACGGCGCGGCGCGGCGCTGTGTCCGCGTAAATGGCTCACATGTACGTACGAGTACGCGTGTCTTTTACAATACCTTTCGTAAAATATATGCGAACACGTGTCGTTGTCGTCGTTTAGGTAAAAAGTAAGAAACAAGTAAATTAACTAGTATTTACATACATTATTTAAAGTACTGATAGGTTTAGGTATTAGGTACGTAACTACGTATATACGCGTAGTACTCGTAGGTAGTATAAGGCAAGTCTATACTTTTACTTTTACGCAACCGGTTGTCGCTCTCGACTACGTTGAATTACGTTGAATACGTTGAATAAAAAAGCTTCGCAAGTGAATCTGAATCAAGCGGCGAAAATTTAAACCCGTTGATTATCTGTCGCGGCGGCGGCAGCATGCGCAATGCGCATCTCAACCCAGAGCTCTACGTATTGTCGCTCGGCGGTCAGAAGCGCTTTGAGAAACGTGCAAATGAAACCTTCGAGCCGATCGATGCACGCTGACACGTTCGAGAACCGCACAAATTACATAATTACCATTGGCCGTTAGTTCTGCTTGGCGGTCAATACCGCGTTATAGCCTCCTAGGTTACTCGTATACTCGTAGTCGTGTACGTCTCTGTAGGAGGTACCTACAGTATACGCGATCAACCAGCATAATTTCATCTCGCTATGTTACAGATATAAACGAATGCGACGATCCGGCCATCGCATCCAGATGCGTGCCGAACGCCGAATGTTGCAATTTACCGGCGCATTTCCTCTGCAAATGTAAACCAGGATTCGAAGGAGATGGAGAAGTGGAATGCAGAGGTAAGATACACTCGTGGGCCAATCGCTACGGCTTATTATCGCGTCATTGTCTTCGCCGCGTATACTCCGTCCGTCCGTCCGTCCGTCCGTCCAAATACCCATATCATATCGTTGATAAGCTCCCGTCGCGTCGCCCCTTATCGTTTGATAAACCAACCATCCGTAACTCGTGCATTACACGCCAGTTTGATAGTTTTCCTGTTCCTGTTTGTTGCGAGCAGAAAAAAATTACACATTTTCTTATCCGACCCGAACAACCAAGATGCCCGGTAAAGTGGTCTGCAACGTGCGTCTAATAATCTATAATTGTCCATCTGTCTCGCTTCTGTTTCTGCGAAATAATTTGTCACTTGGTTTAGCGACTATGAAGAAAGCGGACATCCTTCGAACTTGGAGAGCCATCGAAGGTAAAACGTGCTTGGGAATTTCTCGTAGGTAGATGTACGATCACCGGATTCCATCGTACACTGGACGTTGTCGTTAAAGTTATCGTTAATCGTCAACTCCGCAGACGCCTTTATCGGGAGAAAGCTCCGTAATTCCAAGTTAGTCGAGAATAAGGGAAAGAAAACGCCCAAAAATTCACCTATTCATCTTTCGAACTTGAAATTTAAATTCGTGTAATTTATAATTTACCAGCTTCGCAAAACCCCGTTCGCATTGCTCCGCAATGCCCGCTACCCAACACTCTTTTGTCCAGTTCGTAGTCGTAACTATCAGTCGTATCTCGTATTGAAGTTACCAAGTACAAAAATCTGTTGAAAATTAGACGAAATTCGGTTCGCTCGTTCTGGCGTGATGAGGTCACAAAGAAAACGGCCATCATTTTACGTAATACGAGACGAGTATGTACATACGTATTACGTACCTACGTACGTAGTACGTACATACATAGTACATTACATACTATGTATATAAATAGAAGTTTGAAGATTAATTAATTAATAAATAAATAAATAATAAATACTAAAGAAAAACGAAAAAATAAGCCAGGAATTTACTTTTAAAAAAACCCGAATCGACATTGTCGTAAAATAAATTACGAAATTGCGATATCACCCCGCCACCCGAAAAATTTCTTCAACCCGCGTTACGTCACACTCTTCGAGCCGATTATCTCGCGTATACAGATACAGATACAGAAGCACGAGTACGTCACGAAAAAAAACGCGCCAATTTTCACGGACCACAGGGCCCATTTATGCGTTTGCCGCGACATACTCGTACTCGTATTTTAATTAAAGCCTTCGCCGAAAGGGAATTCTACATGACTAAATACGGCTCCGTCTCGCTTACACGACGACTATGTAAACTTTTCGTAAACGATTTCAATAGACGCGCCGCTCTCCGAATCGAGAGATTTTCGCATCGTACGCGTATTTACCCGTGACCGTGGTTCCCGTGTCGTTTTAATTGATATGGAAACAAGACGTCGAAATACCCGACGCGACGTAGGCCTACTCGTACTCTGTAACTGACTAACTGTACTGCATAACGCCGCACGGTCCAGGGCGCTGCTGCAAATTGTCGCAATACGAGTACAGTTACAGTAGGTACAGGTAGCTACTAGCTAGGTACTGCATTTCGGCTCCAACGAAACGCTCATAATTCGCTCGTTTCGCAGATATAAACGAATGCGCGCAACCGAATATCTGCGGCCATAACGCCGTCTGCTCCAATACTCCGGGAAACTACACGTGCAACTGTTTAGACGGATATCACGGTAACCCGTTCAACGGGGTAAGTACACTACACTGGATGTGGATGGCCGTGGCCGTGCCCGTGCCCGTACCATCGCCGCCTTCCTACAACCGCATCTTTTCAGTGTTTGGATGTAAACGAATGCGAGCTAAACGCGTGCGGCGCCGGTGCACTATGCACCAATTTCCCAGGCGGTTTTCACTGCGAATGCCCTCCCGGATTCTCCGGAGACGCGTATCGTACCGAATGCCAAGACGTCAACGAATGCCTGACGAATCCTTGCGGCGTAAACGCGCTATGTAAAAATATTCCCGGTAGTTATCAATGCTCTTGTCCGCCGGGCTACATAGGAGATCCGTTCCATCAATGTACAGGTAAGCTACGAAGCCTTCGAGAGCCACTCGAGATGACAATTTCCCGCGCTCAAGTAAACCGTCACGTCGTCTGTACTGTACATACGTACACGTAGTACATTACATATGTATGTGTATATGTATATGTATACCATTATGCGGCGATTTTACCCCCAAAAAAAAGCTTCTTAACCGCTTTTGATTGAAGAAATTGACGAATCGATAACACGGTATCGGGTGAACTCGTAGGTGGATTACTGAACGGAATCTGCCAAGTGTAGATTTACCTATTATTCGAGTATATCTATATACAGTGTATATACAGGAAAAAGTCAATCCTGAAACCAGTTCACCTTGTACGTATTGTTCTCATTTCGTCTTGTACTACATTATAATGTACATGTACTCGTATACCGTGTATTGTTTATCCGTAAACACACACACACACACACACACGTGGTGCAAATCGCCCTAACTCCTAGGTTATTATTGCTAATGTACCCCATCGACCATCGAAGCTGCGGGCCATTTCTCAGGCGTTTCGGTACGAGAAAATAGCCGAGAAATCGAAAAAGGTCACGCTCGTAATTTTTAACGCGAATTACTAACGACGAAAAAATTTCAATTAGATGTGGACGAATGCCGTTCATCGCCATGCGGTCTTAACGCCCGATGTAACAATCTAAACGGCACATACTCGTGCAACTGTTTGCAAGGATTTAGCGGCCAGCCGGATAAATCGTGTTACGATCTCGACGAATGCGCCACCGTGCCAAATTTATGCGGCATAAATGCCAGATGTTTAAATACGCCCGGATCGTTCGTTTGCGTTTGCCCGACCGGATTTACTGGCTCGCCTCAAGTATACTGCGAAAGTTAGTTTCCATTTTGGTCACAGCGTTGAAATTTCGCCCATTTTTTTTTCTCAATTTTCCAACGTCAAGGGGGTTCCTAAACCCCCTGAAAATTCGAATCACCATCATATGTGCTTTTGTTGTTCTCTCGTCTACCGTATTCTCGTCTGCCCCTGTCGGATGCTTCGCATTGCATGAATACCAGCTTCGAGCTTTTCTTCGGTGTCGGCGTGTTATTTTAAATACGTATACATATGTATTTGTTTCTCAGAATTTGTACTTCGTCTTGAGCTGTGTACTTTGTATTTTTTTCGTGTATTTTACGCATCTTTTTTTTTTTAAATTTTATTTTACAGAATTTATACAAGCGTTTGTTCCAGGTTGTATGTACTTTTTTTCACGGGTTTACTTCTTTTTTATTATCGTATAACGCGTATACGTATGTGCTCTTCTATGTACTGTATTATGCCTTTGATATGATTTAAGCGTATCTCGATGGAATCGCGCATGCATTGGCGGTGGAAAATATGCGACGAGTTTCTAAATTAATTAAAATACGAGTATATTTGGGCAAATTTTCGAGATTTCTGTCAAATTCGACAATTCGCGACGCTCTAACCGGTTCCATGTTTTGGAATGTAGATGAGGCAGAGACTGATAAAAAATAATGCCCTAGTCGTGACCGCAGACACCTAAAAAAATGCAAAATACCTCGAAGACATGCACAATTGTTGTTCCGGAATTTTTTCGCACCTTTATATCGTCCACTTCTCTATCTACGAATATAATCCATAAACAGACTGCTCGACCCATCAAAGACTCCACCATTCATCAAAAAAAAAAAAATTTCAAACACCCTACAATTCGTACTTCACCGAGGTGACGCAATTCTGCGCAGAAAAATCACAGTCAAACGCTATAACAAATCCCAGCTAATTATTCGGATCAAAACCCAAAAAGCGATAACTCGAGAGGTCATTGACCTCGAAACCAACCGTGGGATTCGCAACAAAGCTATTCTTCTGGATTACATCTCCAAACTACGAACTTTTCGCCACCTAAATATCGCGAATAAGAAGCAAACAATCTCTACCAACAATGCCAACTCTCAAAACTCTCAAAAATCGATAAAAACTCAAACCGTTTATACAGATAACGTCAACTAAGTCGCATCGTAAAAATACTCTTAATTGGCGAATAAATTTCGTGTTTCGCAAGTGTCAAGGTCGCTTCACCGTTGGAAAAAAATATGTAGGTATTTAGGTAATACAATAACGCAACCTTAGAACGCGTACTGTACACATACGTACATCTACATGTACGAGTATGTATAAAATACGCGATTAACCTAACCGTACGTTTTTACACGTTAAAACCCGCCTTTAAATCGGATTTAAAATATCGACAATCGACAATAATTCGTAATTTCAATGTCACGACGTCACGACGATCGAAATTCTGGACATACCGTCGCGTCGCATACGTACACCAAACCAACTTCCATCGAGACGTATTTTTGTTGCATGCACACAGACTACGAGTACATCTCGGAAACTATTTTCTTGGCACCCTTTACCACGCGTACTCTTCAGGACACCCGGTACGTATAATTTAAATGCATATAGTACCCTCTACCTAGTACCTGGTACCTCTACCTACACTATTCGATAAATAATCGAATTCCGTTCCCTAAAAAGAAATTCCCGAGTACTTCCTTTTTAGAAATGAGAAAAATCACTCATGTTCTCCTTGAACGTTGTATTGTTTATTAATTACTCGTACTTTACGAGTACGCGAGATATATTTTTCTATAAAATGTATTCTCGCGCAGCACGTACGGTAACCTTATCGATAAATAATCATTTTCAATTGTCAATTTTAATCCTAGTACTTTTAGTCAATTAATTACTTCCAAGTTTCTGTACGTACGTGTAAATTTCAAGGTAACCGAAGCATAAAAAAATATACTCGTATTTTATCATACGCGTATATGCGTCGCTCGATCGTACTCTGCATGATTGGCAGCTAGAAATTCATCTATGTGTATTGTGTAGCATGATATATACAGGCGCAGACGTAGACAGATTCTCAACATGATACGAGAGAAGGGGAAGGGGAAAGCCCGCCCTTACCTTAAGGCTGTTCTGGTATACTTCCGGTGATAGATGAAATCGGGAATGTTTTTCACAGCAACGCAGAACGTACATCACCTCAGCTGCAATTACGTATTTTCTGCTCAAAAAATAGTTTTTTTAAAGTTTCTTTTGAAAATGGAGGCGCGGCGATGCCTCAAATTGAATTTTCGTAATGACTAAAATTACGTAAAAACCTCTTAAGAGCAACTTTTATTTGAAAATTTTTTCAATACGAACCACGTTTCAAAAAATTTCAAGACCAAAAGTTCTCTAAAAATTCACCGGAGCTGAATTTTTCTCGCAGAATTTGTCTACACTGCGCGCACATACGTATTTTATTAAGTTCTTCCTCAATACTGTTTTTATCGGTTTTTCGCGGTTCAAGATTTAAGTTTACATTTTCTTGTCTACTCTTGTTTTTCTTCAAAGACAAAAGCACAAGCGCTCTTTTTAACTACCAAATCATTTATATCGAATTACGAATAATTCCCGTTTGTTTATAGATTTGAACGAATGCGCGAATAATCCCTGCGGCAAGAACGCCCTTTGCACCGATACCGTGGGCAGTTTCACTTGCACTTGCAAAGAAGATTACACAGGAGATCCTTATAAAGGATGCGAAGGTACGTGCCAGCTATTTAATTTCAACTCGGGTCATTTCTAAAATTACCACTTCGATGGCGCAGACATAGACGAATGCTCGGTGCTGGACAAACCTTGCGGAGTAAACGCCAAGTGTGAAAATACCGAGCCAGGATTCACGTGCCTGTGTCCGCAAGGATTCAGCGGCAAACCGGACCCAAAAGTGGCTTGCGAGCAGGTACATCTCGAGGCTGTTGGGCAACTGCAACGACCAATTTATTAATCGCTCTTGAAATCAATCCGACAGGTCGACGTATCGGTGCTTTGTAAAACAAACGCCGATTGCACACAGAACGCCGAATGTGTCGAAGGTCAGTGCTTCTGTAAAACCGGATTCAAGGCGGATCGATCGAGTTGCGTTGATATTGACGAATGCGAAAGCGAACCATGCGGAGTATATTCGACTTGTACCAACACGCCGGGTAGTTTTCATTGCGGATGTCAGCAAGGATTCGTCGGTGCTCCGCCCAGAATGCAGTGTAAAGGTACGAAAGCGTTGCTACATACAGGGTGTCCTTTTGGATGTTGATTTGCTCGGGTGTGACGATACGGCGAACGGTATTACATACGAGCACGAAGGTTTGCCTATACCGCGTGACAAGGAGAACTTGACTCGAATACATGAGTAATTTCTCACAGCTCTGTAGCACGTTTAATTCTCAAATTTGGAGAAATTTTGTCATCTTTTTTGGAGAGCACATCGAACACTACAAAAAAGCTCCTTCGATGAGTGTTCGTTACCGCAGAATCAAAGCAGTTACGCAACTAGCAAAAAACCACGAGCAAATTTTTCATAACGTTCCGAACAATTTTCCGACAAATCATTATTAATCCATCTTCCATTTTCAGCGCCTTGCGAAGACGTTAAATGTGGCCCACACGCGTATTGCAAATCAGACGGTCAAGGAGCCTATTGCATATGCGAAGACGGCTGGACTTTCGACCCTGACGACGTCTCAGCCGGATGCGTCGGTACGTACTACGTACTGTACATCACCTTCTGGCTGTTTGTCGCAACGGTCGCCAAAACCACCTCAAAAATTATTTTTTTTACAGACATCAACGAATGCGAAACTGCCGAGCGTTGCGGCTCTAACGCTTTATGTCTCAATACCCCAGGCAGCTTCAGTTGCCAATGCAAACCAGGATTTACTGGAAATGCGTTAAAAGCGTGTGTCGGTGAGTCTCGACATCCGTTGTAGCATTCGTTCACACAACGAAGACAGACTAACCACTCTGCTCTGTTATGCTTAGACCCATGCCAAGACGTCAAGTGCGGCCCTCACGCATACTGCAAGTCCGAAGGACAGGAGGCCTATTGTATCTGCGAAGACGGCTGGACTTTCAATCCAGGCGACATTTCAGCCGGTTGTATAGGTAAAAATACGACCCTAAATCAGTTCCAGTTCCATCTCCACCGCAACACAACCCAACTAAATCATTTGTCTGTACAGGAGCTACCTCATGCTCGCGCAACCCTTGCGGCCAAAATACACGTTGCAAGGATGTCGAAGGCGGCTACAAATGCACCTGTCTACCCGGCTGCACCGGTGATCCGGACAAAGGTTGTCTTTGCGAAGCCCTCAGGACGGATTACTGCAAGAACATCATCTGCGGCCAGAACGCCTTATGCAGACTGCAACACGGCCACGATCCGCAATGTTACTGCCCGCCTGAATTTCCTGTCGGCGACCCCAACGTCCTCTGTACGCCTATCTTTAAATTCTCACATTTCCAGCAGGTCGTTTACTCTGGGCTTCTTCGTTATAGGCCAACCCAGCACTTTACCAGCTGACTGCCGAACTTCTGGGTGCGGCAAAGGAGCCACATGTACCAAAGAAGATAAATCATACAATTGCAGATGTCCTACAGGATTCAGCGGCAATCCGTTGAAAGAATGCGTTCAAGGTAAGCGTCTTCAGCTTTTATCTGCACGTTAAGGTCGTAAATTCACTTCGTAAAAGGATCCTTCGGGCGTGTCTTCGGTAAGATATACCAGAGTGAAGCTTGTTTGCAATAAGCCCGAGTATCTGTGAAAGGACCCTGGACTAGATTTGGAAAATACGTCGAGTCGGAGGGGAGGGGAGGGAAGGGGTGCGATTTTGAAGTTAGCGAACGATAAATTCGAAGGAACTGAGGTATTTAGAGTATTTACGGGTACGGAATCGATTTTGAGGAGGGTTTGTACGCCGTCTGCTAGTGGTTTCCATGAATCGGCTTTTCGAGTTGTGTAAAAATTTAATTCACTTCTTGAAAATATTCTGGAATGGTAATTTTGCTAGTTTTGGAGCTACACATGATGGATCCGAATGAGTTTAGTTTACATCTTACACGAACTCATGAGGTATTTTGGGACTTTGGATGAGCCATTTCAAGTCTTGAGGGCGTTGACTTGGACTAATTTTGGAATTGTAACCACATTTGGGATGATTTTCGTTGACTGCGAATATTGCAAGACTTTCGAAGAGGGTTCTGCAAAGGGTCCCCTTCACGTGCTGAGATCTTAGATGCAAAGGACTAGGAATTGGACACTTGAAAAACGAGTATATGAGTAATTCTGGTTCACCTTTCTAAGACACGAACCCTTGGTAGAGGAAGTTTTCCAAATCTAGTACGCACCGTAACCCTAACCACCAGCGAGTTATCTCGTGGCGTGTAAATTAAAAAACGTGTATCATAAATTACAATTACGAAAATCACTATTACTGGTCTCGAATTACGAGTATGTAAAAAATCTGCATCCATCACTTCCTTCGAAAAATCTGTGAAATGTACATAGCATGTAACCATGTATACGTAGAAAAAACTCTCCAATGTACATACGCGTAATGTACATAAAGATTACGCGCGACAGGCTTCCTTTCACAGTTGGAGGCTTTGCGCAAAAAAAGAAAAAGAAAAAGAAAAAGAAAAACCTCTGCGAGTCGAACGACAATGGAATACGAGTGTATTTAGCTACGAGTATTTACCGAATGTAAACTACGGTGGCGTGGATATGCCTGAGGGTTTGCCTATGGTTTGCATTCCGGTACATTTATACGTAAGACGCGCGGTATGTTTAAACGTAACGTTATTTTGTGTGTCTATATCACATGAAGCGGACTCGGAATGTTCGGAAGATGCGGATTGCTCGAATGACAAACTATGTATAAACGGGGATTGTATAAACGGTTGTAATTTACCGGGGGCATGCGGTATAAACGCCTTGTGTCAAACTGTACTGCATACGGCGCGTTGCTCTTGTCCGCAATGCTACAGCGGCGCGCCCGAAATCGAATGCAAACGACTACTAAACTGCGACCCGACGCTACAGCGCGCCCCCTCCGGCCGTGTCATCTGCAACGAGAACAAAGACTGCGCCGCCAACGAGGCGTGCATCGAACGCGAATGCATCGATCCCTGCTTGACGACGTCTTGCGAACAGAATGCGTTGAAAAGGTGCGAAACGCGGGCTCACAAGCCGTCCTGCATTTGCCGATACGGCTTCTATTTGACCGAAAACGGCGAACTGACCTGCGCTCCGGAGCAAATGGAATGCCTCACCGATCAAGAATGCTCCAACAGTTTAACCTGCTCCAAAGGCAAATGCCAAAATCCCTGCAACGTCAACGGTCAATCGCCCTGCGAAGGCAATAAGACCTGCGCCGTTATTAACCATAAGCCCGTGTGCCTCTGCATGGACGACTGCAATCCGTCCGTATCGGTTTGCCTGCGCGACGCCGGATGCCATCCTCATCACATATGTCGTAATTACGAATGCGTCGATCCCTGCGTCAATGTTACATGCCCGCGCGATACCTATTGTTTCGTTGAAGAGCACAGGCCCGTTTGTAAATATTGCGACCAAGGCTCCAGATATCTGCCCGATCAAGGCTGCGTACGAAGTAAGAATTTAATATGCACACATAATCGCCTGACACCACCCCCCCCTTTCTCTGCACCCTCCATCAGAGCGACATTACCAAATTCTGACGAAATCGAGACCGCCCCCGAGAAGTTTTTCTAGCTGAAAATTAGCCTATTACAGCTTTGTACGAGATCTCCTCCTGTTCCCTTCACGCCACCTTGCACAGCGGATTTCTATATCTTTAAGTTTTCGGCACACAGCGGGTTCACTTCTTCCGACACTGTTTTACTTCTTTTCTCTGTCTCTCTAAGTCAGCGGATCGTCAACACCTATCAACCGATACGCTGATTCGACGACGAAAGAATTTGCCTCTGCGGCGAATATTCTGCATACGCCGCGTTGCAAGGAGTTCCGAGTATTTTTGCACGGTCTTACGATGCCGCGATAACGTAACCGGTTTCGTTATACGGATTACGAGTAAAGCCGGCTATACACTATTCGTGTTTCGCGTTTCGTCATATTCGCGAGTCATTTCGCGAAAAATAAGACGAATCGCGAATCAAATCGTTATACACTTTTCGCAGTATCGCTAGTTTCATACGTAAAAACGCAAAGAAATGAACAAAATAAACAAATTACGCAGAAAAGATGACGATAAGTGTATATCACGAAAAAATTCTTTGACGTTTCGTCAAAATACCGACCGGCTGGCGAAAACAACGAAATACGAAACGAAACGCGAAACGAAAAATAAATGACGAAATACGAAATGAAATGTAGTCTATACACTATTCGTTTTTCGCGTTTTCGCGATTTCTTTTCGCGTTTCGTCAGTTTTCACGAATAGTGTATAGCCGGCTTAATGAGTAAAGGTGGAGTTCGCGAAATGAAAAAAAAAAAACCACAACAACCAGTTCGAGTTCGTGTCGTTTAGAAAATGTCTCCGCGTATTACGAATACCTTTCTCTGGAAATAGTTCGATTATTTATTCAAATTAGTTGACGATACTCTGATTAATCCGTCTAGTTTCCGAATAAATTATTACACGTATTTGGTGCTAAATCTATTAATCGCAGAAATTGACTATTTTCACAGTAAAACAGCGAGTAGGAGTAAATAAGTTCCGATTTAGATCTTTGTCTCAAAGGTAGAAACCTTTGACCCTTAAAGAAAAGGGGGTGGGGTGGGAGGACACGCGTCATGAGTTTCGAAGAAAAAAACAACTGCCCCAAAAATTTGGTAAAAAAAAATGATGAACCTATTTCCATCCCTTTAGTACTATAGACATACGACATTTTCCCCTCATCACTTAAATCAGAACACCACTTTTGATTGGGACGGCCGCACCCTCCCCCTTCTTTTCCCACTTTTGTCTCCTCGATTAAAATACTCTAATTTCTCTGCCAAAACGAAACCTCCAATGTGGTGTTCTTGTAAAGCTTGGGGTGATTTGAGAGAAAAATGTTTGAAATAAAAGTTGATGGAAATTTAAAAAGAAACGTTTTTCGCATCGATAATTTTGTTGTACCATTTCAAATTTCGTCATAATTTTACAATATTGCTACGAAAGCTGTAATATTCTCTTCAATACCTTTTACAATGTAGATTGATGAAACTGTGGACAACTACGCGATGAATTTTTGAAACTGCGTTAAAATATGCCTCGCTTTTATCCATTTACGACTTAGTATATTTTCTTCATTCGAACCATCCACAGGATCGACCATCTTGTATAATATTGGACGAGAAACTCATCATTATTAGTATTTGCACAACATACCCGACATAATGGCGAACCTGTAACCAAAACAACACCATAAACGAATGTTAAAATACTTTCATTCGACACAATTAAACCGTAACGTAACTCGTTATTAAGATATTTGTTGTATTAATAAAACGAGAGAAAAAAATCATTTCGCATTCTCCTCTCCGTCCACTTCATCGTACAAATCATTTTCAACCTATAAATTTTTTTCTATAGGTAAAAAAAAATTGCTAATAAACCTTACGTCCCATTTACACTTTCTATAAACGTCCTTGACGAACTAGGATGGTCGCGTCGAGACACAATTACCATACGTATACATTTAAAGAGATCGTCCGCGTTAAAAAAAAAGGGAAATACACAGGATGTACTTAATGAATACGTATTCTGTCAATGAAAAAACACCGTTTTGCGATAAAACAATAGTACGCCGAAATTTCAGCTCCCTTCGTTTTATCTCCTAAACGTACGTTTAATTTTTCCGCGACGTTTAATCAAACTGTCTAATTATCGAATCAGTTATGGATATTACGATTCGTTTAGTGATCACAAGGTGTTCTCCGGTACACTTACCATGTCACCTAGTTAGACCGTTCAAATAACCGCCACACACGCCTTCGCCTTCATTTCACTGAGTAATTTCCTAATTATCAAAATTTCTTCGACGACTAAGAAAAAAAAAAGACAATACCTAATACCTTATGTAATCATATCGCCATATGTGAATTCCGATACATTTGAGGTAATTTAGCCCGTTACATAAAACCGCGTAAACTTCGCACCGTGTTAAATACTTCAACAAATATACTCGCCCCCCCCCCTTCGCGGCCAGCACCGCGATGCACACATTTATACGAAACAAAAACGTGCCACGAATATCTCGCTTTGTGGGAGAATAAATTAGATTTTCTGGTGAAATTTTTACTCATTATGTATTGTTTGAGCGACGCTCCGAACTCCGGCATCGAGTAATTTCGTGGGCGGGAACGCGAAGAAAAAAATTATTAAAATAACGCTAATCGTGATTTTTTTTTCTTTCGTTTACGCGATGCGATGCGTCTCGAGACACGTGGAATGATGGATGGCGGCATGTGAGGGGCTCCAGAATGCATAGCCTTCGGCCACGCTGCGATTTTAATTGTCTTTTTCGTGTAATTTTTTCACTTTTCTCACAACCGCAACGAGTTACCAAATTTATCAAGGTCTGCTGGAACGCGATGACAACGTCGAATACTTGTATTGTAATTTAATTACGCGTCGACGTAAATTAACGCGGATTTATTTCGAAAATTACCCGAAAGAAAATATAAAACAACGGTAGATTTAAATTGGACTCGTGCTGGGCGCGCATACAGACTCGTTGGTGCGGCTAGCTCAGTCGCGTCGACGCCGGCCGACGTCGAGTGATTTATTTGCGCGCGTTGACGTTATAAAAAACACGAATGCAATGATTTTTCAAAATTTATGCGCTTTGAAATTTATTATAACGCGGAGATTTCCATTGTTGTAGCAATTTTTCGGGTAATTTTTGGACATATTTCGGGTTGTGATTCCAACGAACGAATTAGAACCGTTCGCGAACGTCTCGATAACTTGCCATGTTACCATAGCGTTGAACACGTGCTCTCTGAGAATGAAATTCAAAATTCATTGCGAATTCGTTCGCGAACGTCACCTCAGGCAAATTAGGAAAAAATTGTTAATAAGGAATAAAATAATATAAAACCGAACACAAAAAAAAGTAGCTAAATCGCTACATCCTACATCATTCGTAAAATGTATCGAATTGTTGGAAAAAAACAGGACCAATCGTTCACGAACGACTGATTCGCAAGACGAACGAAATTTTCATCGTTTCTGATCATAACGCGTGAAATCATTCGAAAAATAAACATCATTTTTATAATTTCTAGCGAATAATTTGTCCGTACGAATTTCATCGTTCGCGAATGATTCAATTGTTTAAGAAATTAACTACTCGTAAAAAATAATCTCATTTTCGCTTGTTATTCCGATAATTACAGGAGCACACGATTTAGTCTTAAAAATGAATCTTTCGATTGAAAATTACAAATCGTTCGTGAACGATTGTGCGTTCTGGAAATGAATTGTTCGCGAACAAATGAATCCTAGAAGAATTTTTCTCGATTTTTTTATCGAAAAAATAAATATAACTGAAGAAAAGGTCCGGAAATTTTTGACGGACGATTTGCACGAACACTGTAATCGTTTTCGAACGAATCACCGGTGAAATAAGCCTTTTGTGAGAAATAATCGTGCACCGTACGATTGACAATTCGCAACATTAATACGCGATTTCTAAAGTAAAATAACCTCGAAGCGAATCATTTCCCCGAAATTTATAGATCGTTCGTGAACGATTTCGGAGTTTGGAAATTGAGCAGTTTTTTTCGATTTTAGAGCTGGTTCGGCAACATAAAAATTGACAACGAATAACTTTCATTTTTGGGTCTTGACCAAGTGTGATTTCAAAAATAAATTTCAACTGAGAAATTTACGTAAATAAAATGAATGACTCGCACTTTTTAAAAGGTTCAAACTACGAGTACACAAAACATATAATTTGGTAATTCAAAACTGAAATTTAAAAAGACAATGACTCAACAACTCGTCGTAACGTTGAACAAATGGCAAACAAAACGTAACAATCCTCCCGAAAAATTACAACAAATCAAAACCCATCCAATAAATAACCCAAACCCATTCGCCCCATGAAACCAATTTAAAATACATCACTTTCTAAACAAATAAGCTCTTTACGATCATCTCGTAGACGCTCGACCTCCTCATTGTTAATTTCACTACCGTTGTTATTAGATATTCCATTATACAGTAGTACGTGGAAAAAAATCAGAAGAAAAAAAAACATAAATATACGTTTACGAGTATATAGTCGTAGTCTCGTACGTAGTACGTACGTCTACGTACGAGTACATCTACATACGTATACGTACGTTCGTTTGTAACGCGAGATATTTCGTAGAAGGCGGACCATACACGTTTAACCTGCAATACCAATGTGTAACTTTCACTTTTCGAAGCAAAACTTTATAATCACAGTGTTTTAAAAGGCGAATCAGCTGCGTTTATACTCGTCCTTTCTGGTTTACCAGTTTACCAGTTTACCAGTAACGTAAACGTTGTTGCCGCTATTTGACTGATTACTTGTTTTGTTCGTGGCACGAACTCCATTTCTACAGCGCGCGTATATTTCTAGTTCACCGATCTGCTTGTAAAGATAACGCGCGAAAATATCTAGCAGACATTGTCTAAGACTTACGAGGCCTTCTAATATGCCAAATTCTTCGTTAGATATTTCATAATTTTTTTCCCGTTATCTCGTCTCGTCTTAAATGTTTCGATAACGAGCTACGGGGCGCTTGGCGAGTACGCTCGTAGGCGTGAGTAACCCATAATACGTGACATGACACCTTTAAAAATGATATACGCAATTGGCAATTTGATGATTGAAAAATTGCAGTTTTCGAAAGAAAAAAAAATTTATTCCGAGTACGATCCCGTGGTTCGATATCTCCCACTAGGTTCACGCGGCGTTGTAGCGTTTCTATCGAGCACGACGAAAGCGCGTAAACGCGACAGAGCCACCGGTGCTCAGCGGAAGGTATTTCCGATGGAGCGCTCACTTATAACAGTATTAGATTTTTGAAATTTTTCTCGTTCGATCGCGAAAAGTGGGAAAAAGTTGCGTGGGCGCTCTTCCATACGAGTAAAATTAACCTAAATACGAGCGTACGAAAATTTGAAATTTTCGAAATTGCTTTAATTTCGATGGCCGGAAAATTACGCGAATAACCTTTAGCGCAGACCATCGAAAGTTCTATGAAATCGATTATCATCAAATACTGCCTTCGCGAACACCACCACCCGCACCACCCGCACCATTCGCACCACCCTCACCACCCATCCCACGACCTTTACCTAACGGCAAAAACTCGTTCGTTGCATCGCGACGCGACTCGCGACTCATCACTTGCTCCGATTCGGTTCGCAATACGCGAATACGTGAATACGCGGCTCGGCATATTTGATTTTTATGGTGGAAAAAAAAAGAATAGTCCTTCCCTGAAACTGCGCGACACCGGCGAGAGTGAAAGAAAGCTAAACAACAATATTTCCTTGCTTACTGACCAATTGACAAGATAAAATGGTTCCGCTTTGTTGGGAATTTTGAACGCTTGGGTGACCATACGATTGCCTTTACGTGTACGCGAGGCGAGATAGCACGCCACGCAGGAATGAGGAATTAGCCGAATCTGCGTGTGTGCGCGACGGACACGTACCACGTTCGGCGAATTACCACAAATTAACCATATTAATATGGTACTCGCCTACTCGGACGTCGTTTCTTCTACTCATACGTACGTTGGGACACATTTTCGACACTTTCGTTTCGCGAATCCGGCCATTCTTGGGAGATCTCCGCGCGCGCGCGGATTATCGACGCGCTACAAACGCCACCTCGCATATTCCGTATACAGAAACGGGTTACCAAACCGATGAAATCGACGTGTATTTGCCAAACGGCAACTACTCGTAGTTCTGATTCCATAAACGTACAATCGAGTTGGCGTACACCAATGATTCATTGACTAAACGCCAACCAGCGGAGGTACCCAAAACGGCGCCGCGTTTAGAACGTCTTACGTAAACGCGAATTTTTCAACGTACTCGCACCGCGCCCCGCCCTCGTATCGCCTTCGGAATACTCAACGAGACGTCCGAAATTCAAGATTACTCATTCGCATTATGTAGTGTACTATGTACTCGTAGATGTACTCGTACTGTACGAGGATTACCCGAGGTAGTATTTTACTACCAACCGAGTTTAACCTTACGAGTATGTCAATTTCAATTACCGCCGATCCAACTTCACGTAAAACTGGTTCGCCAATGGCGGACGTAATTTTCCTCAAAATCCCAACGTTCACTTCTCTAAATCCGATGTCCGTTTTTTAAACGCAATTTCAAGGTTATCAACCAGATGGATTGCCTACCCTCGGGAACTGTATGCGAATTGCGAACCGAATCAGGGTACGGCAATGTGGCAAAAAATTCAACGTTTAAAGTATTTTAAAATCGAAGCACGAATTAATATCACGAAGTAAACATTCGTAACGGTCTCGTTTGACCTGAACCATCGTAAATGAAAAATTAACGCGGTCGTAAATTTTTTTCTTAAACGTTTCGCATAGATCGTACGATTTATCGTCGCACGAATTCGATGAAATTGATGCGTAGTTGATGAAAGAGTAACAAAAAAAGGCGAATAAAATTTGTCAAGTGTAAATAAGGAGATATCGGGGCAGAAGGGGAGAGGAATTTATTCCTAAGAAGGAGTTGAAGGTAAAACGTTGGAAAAAATTTCCCAACGTGTTCGCTGAGGTTTGCTCAATCGACGGAAAATTATGAAATTACGTTCATCGATTCGAGCTCTAACGATCACAGAATTATTCAAATTCACATTTATTATTATGAGAGAGTAACCTTATGTGAATGAGAAAACATTGCAATAAAAAATATGAAAAAGAATATTAAGCGACTTTAAAAACCAAAATAACAAAGTAAAAATGAAAAACAAAAAATTTACATTTTTAAGCAGAAGCCAGAGCAAAATTGATATATAAATTATTATTATTAAAATCAAAAAAAAATCATTAAAAATATGAGAAACACTTTCAAAAGATATTAATAAAGTAATAATGTCGTAAAAAATTAAATAAAGAAGTAAAAGTTGAGAAATTTTAATCGAAAGCAACAGGAAATACGTATTGAAAGAAACTTGAAAAGTCATAAAAACGATAAAATCTTGTTTGAACGAAATCAACGAAAAAAAAACCTTGTTCAACTGTATAAAAATAAAATTAATTCAAATTAAAAAAATGAAACGACAATTTAAAAACAAGAGAAGAAGATGAAAAAAATAAAAAATAAAAATCGTCTTCACGCGATAAAAGCAAAAATAATTCAAAACCACTACAAAAAAAACAAAAAATCAAAAAAATGCCTCAAAAATAACATTCTTTTCCCTCTAAAAAAAATCGTCAATTTCAATCGAAAATTCACGCTTCGCGAACTCATCGTCGCGAATACGCGGCGCATATTTCGCGATTTTCATCTCCTCAAACGGAGCGTTTAATTTATTCGTTTATTCGATGACTTTCGTTTCGCCGGCGTCGATCTTCGGAAATATTTCTCAGCACGGTGCGATGCTCATCACTCGAATCACTCGAAAACCGGAAGACTACCAAGCTTCCTTCTATTCAAACATTTCGCATAAGAAACTTCAAATATGTAAAGGAAAAATTAGAACTCTTCGACTAGCACCTCTTAATCTCCATTCCGTTTACGACCTGAATACTATTCGCGTATCGTATCGTATCGTATCGTATCGTATCGATCTATCGTCGATTCCGTCTTCCATACGAGACACCCGATCATACGAGATGATTTCTGAATCTGATCTCTTGTCTTTTTCTCTCGCATACGAGAAGAAACGCCACGTTCGGACTACAGAGAAGATTATGAATGGGAAAAAAAATGAACGATTACGAGTACGAGTACATCTGTAACGCGTGTGTTAATGACGATTGAACCAATTGGACTCGTGAGTCTGCGGCTACGCCTGCTGTGAAAGTGAATTTCATAATTCGATCGACGTTTTTATTTATATACGTAATTTATTGCATTTCCTTCATTACATTATTTTTCGTGTTAAACGTTTATATTATGCTAGATAGTAGGTATTAGGTACCTCGCCCTTTCTTTCGTCTCGTTTTCTTCTTTCTTTCTGTGTGTTGCGTTTTATTTTATTTTCAACTATTATTACTCGTACTTTGGTATGTACATGCATATACTACATATATTTTACTTTTTTTACATGTAGGTACGTATACACTCGTATGTGTGTATTGCAAACGCACAAATAAACATTTGCATGCGTACCTACTCTTCAATAATTTGTATGTGTATGTGTATGTGTATGTGTATGCGTATTGTGTACTCGTTATACTGTATTATCGTAGTAGGTCTAGGTACTACGTAGGTAATATACTCGTATACGAGTATACGAGTACTCGTATACAGGTTCTTGTAATCTGTGATTTTTCTGCATTGCAGTTTTGACGCGCTGGGAGAGCGCGATAGAGTGGTACGCTTAACGCGCCAAATGGTTCGATCTGGTTGTTTTCAGTTGCGCGCGAACCATGCACGAAGCTTACCGGTTGTTGCTTTTATTCTTCGGCTCTTCCGCTGCGTGTGATCCGTTTCGAATTTTCGCTACTTTTCCGCAGTGAAACGCACTTTGCGTAATTTTTCTTACGCGAATGATGCTGGGAATTGATCATGTGTTATGTTACCGTCTAAGTTATCTATTTTTCTGTTCGTGTATCTAATTCAAAGTGCACAGCTTACGTTGTATAAAAAAAATTACGATTATATCAATGGTGAATATTTTTCCATGTGTGGTGCCGGTTAACGCGCTACGGTGGTGGTATACTCGTTATGAAATTTGTCATCTCAACATGTAACCTACTCGAGGTGTGTTTGCGGTTGTTAATTTTTGTACCTTTTGTAGTAATCGGTTGCGCCAGCCATAAAGATTGTCCCAACGAGTTAGCCTGCGTATCGACCGAATGCCAGAATCCGTGCGTATTCGCAAATCCTTGCAATCCTCCGCAAATCTGCCAAGTAAAGAGTCACCAGCCGGTCTGCATCGCGGGTAAGTACAGTCATCGTGATTTGGGAATTTTGTTTATACCTTCCGATTTTTTCGTAAACTAATTTTAAATCGAGTCGGAATTTTTGCGGTTTTAACGACATGAGATCATCGTATAGTAGAATAGTATACTCGTATGAGCGCCACTACGACCACGTATCGCCGCCAAATTACACGCTTTACGTACAGACGTCTCTCTCTCTCTCCTACTCGCTCATAGATAATGCGTACGAGATGGTGTTTATCTGCCCTATGGTTGTTCGCACCGTCGCCTCATTATCAGCACACTCCTCGTTTACGAGTTTTAACTACCTATGGAGTCGAATAAAATGAAAACCTTTGACTTTCACTTTGGAATTTATCGAATTTTACGTCACAACATCTCTCGTGAAGTCAGAAAAATAAAAACAAATAACATTTGACGTACGAATTACCCAAGTCCTCCTAAATCAATGAGAAGACGAAGAAGTGTAGCAAAAACAAGATCTATCGATGAAATTCGAAGTATTTTCAATTATTTAATTTTACAAAATTTCACGATATTTTTTAAACCTGCCCATGAGCATTCAAATCTATGAATTTCTTTCATAAAATTTCCATTTCTTCAACTCCGTTCTCCTCAAATCAAAAAATTCTCGAATTTGCAAATTTGTGTGAGAAGCAAGTTGGAAAAATATGTAAAAAATACACTAATGAATATTACAAAAAAAAAAAAAAAAA
>QBDW01000882.1:0-40466 GCA_003261595.1 Maconellicoccus hirsutus
CGACGAGCTTGCGTGGGAATTAACATATGCGAAAAAATCTCGTTTCCTCCGTCCATATCGTCCTCGCCGAGTGATTTTCCTTTCGAAACACACAACCAAGACGAATATGCCGTGGCACCTACCACCTACCACTCGCCGAATAGGCAACTAAATCGCGCGACGTGCTGAATAAGTAAAAGTGCCCCAGGAACGGAATTTCAAGCGAAAATACTCTTAGAAACTTGTTTGGCATCATCCAAAGTTACGCGTCATTTTCCAAAATCTTACAAAAAGGAGAATCTACTCCTATCGCATTTGTCGAAATTCGCGTCGGAAATTATGAATTACCAAGTGATTATACTCGTTGCAGATAAATTACCAAAATTTTCCCGTATTTACCCTTTCTTTTTTTGAATCCTCTTGTTTTTTGAGGAAAAATTTTTCTCACTCAGAATATCCGTATTACCGCGTAATTACGAAAATTCACGGTAAATTGTTCGGCGCACATAAATATTTACGGTAAATTATCAGGTAATTACAGACATTTACTATTAGTTACTGCATAATTACGGTAATTTACCGCAAAATACCAGATAATTATCATAATTCGCTGCATTATTATGGTAATTTATCATAAATTACCATATTATTACAAAAATTTACTGTAAATTACAACGTAATTATGGTAATTTACCATAAATTGCCACGTAATTTTGGTGATTCGCCGTGAATTACCGCATAATTCTGGTAATTTACAGTAAAATACCAAGTAATTACCATAACTCACCACGTAATTATGGTAATTTACCGTAAATTATAGCAAAATTACTTCAATTTTCTCATTGCGAACCAAGTATTCACAAATGACAATCAAATCCAGTGATTGTTAACAAAAATAAGCATAAATTATCATAGCAAAGGTCCTCTAAAAAAAGGACTGAGATTACTTGAAACAACCAGTTCTTTTTTAAGACTATAATGAAAAAAATTTTCAAAATTCATCATATTTGTATATAAGGTGATTTTTGAAATTGAGTAAGTATACGAACTCCGTCATGCCGTTCAACTTTTTTCTCAAAATTTCACGATATTTACAGTCGATTTACGATTTCCAATTTTTTATGATAATGCAAAAAAAAACAATTACCTGAGAAATTATTAGCTGAATTGATTACCTTCGTGTGCTCCATTGAACCTAAAAAAAAAAATACAAATTATAACACAAATTTTTAAACAATTTAAAAACTTGATTAAAAATAGACTTGCCAAACTTTTGTCAAATCATTTATAAAATTGTATAAGAGTAAGTTGCGCACCGCTTTAACTATCAAAGAAACGGAAACGTCTAGAAAGTCCGTCTAACGTATTTCTTCGATAATTCGTTCGGAACCGCCTACTATTAATTTAAGCACGGCTGGCGGGCCAAGCTTTCTGAATCGAGCTTAATTACTACGCCGTCCATACAATAGAATCACTATTTATAAACAATGTCACAGATCAATTACTACAAATTACCGGTTACGTAATTCGTATTTCGTACATGTATTTGTAATTCGCGCCGACAATATCGACGAGTTAACAATTTACAATACAAACCACGACCGAAGAGGTCGTTTAATTGAAAATCTCAATATGGGCTAATGGCTCGCAGATGTATTTTTATGTAAATTAATCGTAAAAGGATCACGGACGTATTTGTCGGCGTTTAATTAGACGTAATTCGCGGCTCGGTGTAGTTGATTTTGAAATCGTTACACGGCCTGTTTTTTTAGAGGGTTCTGGTGATTTTTGCATCCTGCGAGAGGATTGTTGGAAGAATTCCAACACGAACGAAAAACTACCGTTTAATACGTAGTTCGTTCATTATAAACCGATCAAAATGGAAATCTGTGGTCTAGGGCTCGTCGATTCGGGTATTTTTAATTTTAATTTTCGTTGCGGTTAAACGACTAAATTGAGAAATGGATCGCGGTTGCGATGAACTTTTGCGAAGGTGTTGCCAGGTAATTCGTTATCTATGGGTATTCCAGTTCACCGGCGCCGCGCCATATTTCCATTACGTTTTGCTCTTCTGTACACACGAGTACCATACGGAACCGAGGAAATGGTTAATTTCATACTCTATCGACGTATCATCGCCGGTTCCGCGAGGTCGTTTGAATTAAATAAAAAAGCAAAAAAATGGGGACACTTGTTGCTCGTACGTTTACGTACTTCGATTGCATGTATATCGTTCTCATGACAATTCCATTCTTTTTTTTTTTTTTTTCAATCTCCTTATACGAATTGAACGCGCTGTACGAGTATAATGGTCTGTGTCAAGATATATCATCTTGCGGTTCATGCAGAATGTTGCAGACGCTCGATTGTTTAATTGGGCCACTCGAGTTAGCGGCTCGTTACCAGCAGCGTTCGCGTAATACGCAACCACACGTCCAAGTTTCCGTTAAAAATTTTTCCATATCGGCATTTACCGTATGCTGAGTAGTGAGTACGTTTGTGTGAGTGAGTAACCAGTGCGAGTCACAATCACAAATTATGATGATTGCTTCGTGCGTATAATATTCGTTAATTCGTTCGGATTCCTTTTTTTACGTGGTTTCGCGTCAATGATCAAATTAAATGTGGTTCGAAGGAGGCATTTGAATCCCTGAAAGGCTGGAACTGGTACCTTCGTCGAAGCTTATGAAGTTCACCAATCACCATTGATTTGGACCCCCTTGCAAAAATCTGAATTCAATATAAATGTACTTTTCATACCATCCTTCTCTTTCAAGCTGTTTTTCTATTGAATTGGGTCTTTCTTTTTCTATCCACGCTGCTTTTCTCAATTTCCTCTAATCCTCAATTAAAAATTCAAAACATCTCCAATTTGAAAATTCGAAATGTCGAAGAAAGAAAATTCTCTCCTTAAACCAAAAGCCATCCTTTTGAAATATTTCTTACATCGCCTCGCCATTCCTTCGAAACCCTCCAAATACGTAATCATCGTGCTTTCGCAGCATTCCACATTTCGAAACACAAAACACGAGTTTAATTCGTCGACAAATTACATAATTACGTAAATTACCCTAAACGTAATAACTTCCCGATTACGTTTTGGAATTTGATGAATAGACTAGGGCGTCACGACGAAGCGGAACGCGGAGAAACAACGGAACTGTTTACCAACCGTCGAAGGGGAAATTTGAAAACTTTCTTAATATCCTGACTCGACATATTTTCCAACTTACCTAACGTAAGCCAATTCGCCGCCGTCCGTCTCGTATCTGATACTTAATTGGCCCGCGATGAATAAACGCAACGCCACGTACTCGTAGTACGAGTATAGCCGATGTTTGTCGCCAGATCGATACAGTAATTTCGAAAACGAGTACATTTAACAGGAAATTTTTTTCGCGCCGTAGGTGTCCTCGTCGAGATAATTCATCAAGTGGAGAAAGACACGTTGCAAGTAGGTCCTCGCGGATGTTGGGATGTTCACCATATACGCGTTCCGTCAATTATTTCTTAACGGTTTGATTTCTTTGCATTTTATTAATTAGGTTAGCCGATCGTAAAATCAGCCATACAATTTATGTATTTTTAAATCCAAATCGATTCGGCGCGGCGGTTACGCGAAATGACGACGTTTTCATACCAACAGATGAAACAATCGATTTCGCAGATTAATTCGCCCAACGTACGAATACGTAGGTACGTTCCTCGATGACTCGATCCATAAATTATTTTTATTTACGCGACAAAAGTATTCGAAAGGGTCGAAGAGATGTCTTTTTCGATTACATCGTTCGGTGAATTTTTAACGCCCATGAAAAGATAATTAAAATACGATAAAAATATACCTTTTGATAAAGCCGACGCGTAAAGTTTTAATGAACGAGAGGGCGGATTTGCCTTTGAAATAGCGTTCCTTTCGAGGGGATTTTCTTCCTAAAGTGAAAATGTGGTGTCGTGTCGATGCGAAAAAACAACGCGACGGAAGATACGATTTTTTTAATGATTTTATCAGAATATTCTGATTCAAAGGATGGGGAGGGGGAGTAATTCTAAAATGGATATAAAATTCTCTCCGATGCAAGCTTTTTTTTTAATGGAAATTTGACGAATTTTTGGGCCCTACATTCGGCAGTTTTCCTGCATTTTCGTTCGCATACTCGCGAATTTTCAAACATATTTTTGTCAGACTTTGAATGAAATATATTGCACGTGCAACATTCGGTAATTCATTTTCAACGCTATCGATTCATCTAATTAAGACCCGTTAATCAAATTACACTTTTGCGTTGTGTTTACAAAACGAAAAAAAAAAGCGAATAGCGTGAAGAAATGTGCTTAAGATATTAATACGCGTATCATTCGCTACAATAAACGAGTTTAAACATCGTGATACGGATGCGTACTATACGAGAATACATACATACTCGTGTACAACTCGTCCTCTCTCATTCACCATTTCGATGTTATTAATTGCATACGCGTTCATTGTTTTTAACGATTTAATTACCTACGCGGTCGAGATAGCGAGGGAGATTTAACGCTTTGATCGAATTAACCGTGGTAATTACACGCGATGACCTACGCGCTGATTCATCCGTCAACAAGTCGAAAAGTGAGACGGTTTTATACGTAATTTAAGGCGTTTTTAATTGATCGTCGCGGAGCGTAAGTTGTAAACGTGATTGTGTTGGTACCAGGCGCGTAACTAGCCCAGGACAACCAGGGTATTTCCCTGGTGGACATGAGGATTCGCTCTGGTTAGAAAAATTCGACAATTAGTACGAGTAATTAATAAAAACCTCCTCAAAAATGAACTTCACTTTTTTGCGATAAATGCATAACAAATTTTCACCTCGTTCCTCTCGTGCAACTTTTCCTCTTCTATTTTCAATTTTTTAAGTTTAAATATCGTTATGGTCTGTCAGAAAAGCCGGACACAGATACTGACAATTTATCACAGCACAAAAAAAGTACCCACAAAATTATTATTTTGTGCACCTGCGTATACAACTCGAGAATCAAAATTTTCGTGAGTTGGGCACATCACCTAAAAATCATTTTTAGGGGCCATTTTTTGGTCCAAATCGAAGAATAATTTTTTTTCTTGTTAAAACATTTTTTAAGCACATTCAAGATATTAATTAAAAGAAAAAACTTCGTATGTAATGTAACAAAAAAATCGATAATTTTCGCGTAAAAAAATATCGAAAAATCACGAACGTTACACTCGTCAAGTTGATACTTGCTGCCGCGTCCTAGCGGGAGATCTACGTTTACGCGTTAAGAGTGTGAGGCAGTTCAACGCTAAAGCGCTTCGAACCACCAACCCTCAAGGACCCGTTTGCCCGCCTGTGCAGTTTGCTAGCAATTTTGCCAGATATACAATTTTTCAACGAATTTCGGATTGAAGAAAAAAAAATTATAGGTCCTTTTGGGGGGACATGTGTGATCAAAAATGTAGCATAGATATTTTGCCTATTCCAATAAAAAAAAAAATACATTACGCTGCCCAGCTTACCACTTAATGTGCTCTGAATAAAAAAAATCTCATTCACGAGTCTGGTTGGTACGGTTCAGCGAAACTGTCCAAGTGCGGTTAGTGCACATGATGATGCGGGGGGAGATATGGAAGTGTTGCGAAGATGTGAGATAAATTAGCGTATAAATTATCATACTTGTTTATTGAATGCATTACGTATTCGATAAAAATAAACATTCGCCATTCAACGTCTCTAATATTCGTCAATGGACACGATCTCGCAATCTGCGAACAAATCGACTATCCCGAACGCGACATAACGTCGCAATTACTCCGCGAACGTGAATACCCGATACGATTTATTAACCTTGATCGATACCGGTAATTTTCGCATTACGATTAGCTGAGCTGGTTCGTCTTCGTACATGCTCGCGGAGCGCGATCGTTATCGTCCGAACAATCGACATCAATCGCGCGCCAATACCGTTACGAGCGCGAGAAGAAAACGATGCTGTGTAATCACCGGCGATAAAGTGTTAAAAGATCAAAGAGCTGTAATTCGTCTAAAACACCTCGTGAAATACTTCTCGCCGAGATCGAACGGTAAAGAAATGATACTCGTGGCGTGTAACGCTATTCCTTCGTTCGAGCAAAAAAGATAAAAGAGTTTGGTGCGGTTACGAGGGGAAAAAATTTCTAACCTGAGGAAATTTTATAGCTAGTTCAAAAGCACGGAGCACGTACTTCGTGGAAATTTCGATACTTACGAGTACCCTGTGCTCGTATCTTTTCATCGAATACGTCGAAAAGTATCCAAAATCGAATTAAGTGCGCTATAATCGATAAGGGCTCTCGAAATGTACTTCAAATGGTGAAAAAATTCCTCTGAAGGAGGATCCAAACAATATTCGTCTGGTTTTGATACTCGCAACATCCATAGCATCATTTCATATACCAATGACCGCCTTTGGCGCAAAATTTTTCAATCTCAATTCGACTCCGCTCATGATACAATTTTTGTCAAAATTTGACCCCTTCCCTCCTTCGTGTTTCGATTGAATAATTACCACGATTAATTTTTCCTGCTTTGAAAAAATTACATTCTTCATTAAAACCCCTCCACACTTTGGGAACCTTTCGAAAAGCTAAAGATTCCGCACCAAAAGCGCAAATGATTGAAAAAATACATCGTTTGCGCTTCTAGCAAAGCGCTGAAAAGCGCCGATGATTATCCCTTTTATTAAGTGTCGTAAAAGCGTAAACCTTAGCCGAATTTATGCTCGAAATAGCAACGAGGATTATAGCCAAGTCGATTATCGAGCACGCGGAGAAGAAGAGAATTTTAATTGTGAAATTTTGTTATTGGCCCAATGTGGAAGCGTCGTGGCTGCGGATTATTCTTTAATAATCGAGAACGCGGAAAATTGGCGGAAGTTGGTTACGTCATCGGGTATCCAATAAATCGCATTTATTTTACGAAAAGCGAAAGAAAAACTTCGTGGTTAATTTCGATGTACTCGTACTTTATCAGCTCGTTTATTTTTCTTTGAAATTCGCCAATTGAAAAATGTTATTTGAACGTTACCAATGTAATGTCTTTTCAATATATCGATATAAAGATTTTCTCGAAAAGCTATTCAGTTGAAATCCAGGCCACAGTTGAGAAAATTATTAACTCGCTTTTTACGTAAAATGTCGAGATGTAATGTTACGACAACGAGAGTACTTATATCGTGAAAATCAAATGAAAAAATTGTCATTCGATGAAACCAATTTCACGAAAAAAAAAAAAAAACCGTTAACAAGACGACAGAAGAAAAAGAAAATTACATCGTGATCGGCACACGCAATAAGTTGCATTTTCTGTACTTGGAAGCCCCCCTCATGAATGCCCTATCTACCAGAATCCTTCTTACTGCTATATCGTCTTATAAAAATCCACATTGAGTAGGCTGTACGCCTTTTGCGAGCCTATTGGCATTTTACAAATGCAAAAGTCCGCTACACAAACACACAAACGGTAATAAAATGTAATGCACTTTATTACCTTTTTGGTGACGCGGTACACGTATTACTCGACTAGCTAAAAATATCTCTTTAAAGCTAAACTGTGCTATATGCTCAAACGTTGAAATGCCTTTTTTTCACGTTCACTTGGACTTTTTTTCTTAATCGAATCCTTACGAGTGGCTTTTGAAGAGATACCACGTTCGATGGGTATTTTGTTGTAAGTCGTTTTCGTAATTTTGAAACTTCCGGATACCTTGGGAAATCGATTAATCGATTAAAATCGACAGTCCTAATAAATACGAATATTTCCACCGAATTAGAGCTTATTTTAAGAATTTTTCGCAGCAACCTGAAGTACGAGTATGTACCTGCAAAACCCCAAAATATCATGTAATCTTATATTCCCCCCTCTCCCCTCCATTAAATTGAAGGACCTACAATTTTTCAAACAAAACTTGCTGGAAATTTAAAAAGAAACATTTTCGTATCGACAATTGGCAATGAAACTCGAATTAGCTGAAATCTGGTGGCGTTGTGACGAAACATTTGAAAACGGGATACTTGAACTGTGATATGCGGGGAAATTGTAGTTGTTAAATTTTTACTCGAAAACGACGCGACTATAGAAAATTTTTCATTTCTTATAGTTTGAAGAAAATTAAATTTCCTATTTTTTGATATAAAAACAATTACATTTTGACCATTTTAACGGTGGTAAAGCTTATTTTCTTCTCATTGATTTCCAGATTTTTTCGACGTTTTGCAATTTTGCATTGAAATTACCTCAAAATTAGGCCCAAAACTCAATTTTTTGTAAATCTCGAAATTTCAGAATTTTTTCTTTTTTTCAACCATGTATCAATGATACTAAGATGAATGCCGCCAGACGTCACGTATGAAAAATTCATCAACAAAATGTTGTTAAATCGTTGAAAAGAAGGAAAAATTCTAAAAACTCGAGATTTATAAAAAATTCGAGTTTCTGATTTAAATTCGAGGTAATTTGAATGCGAAGTTGAAAAACTTTGAAAAAAGCTGAAAATCAGCGAGAAGAAAATGAGCTTTACAACGTTAAAAAATGGTCAAAACGTAATTGTTTTTATACGAGTATCAAAAAATAGGAAATTTAATTTTCTTCGAATTGTACCAAATGAAAAATTCTCCAAAACCTCGTTTTCGAGTAAACATTTAAAAACTACGATTTCCTCATAATATAGTATCGTTGCCAATCGTTTTGTATCGTTTCAAATTTCGTCATAATTTCACTATATTGCACCAAACCAAAAGCCATAAAATTCTCTTCAAAGCTTTTCTATGGAATTCGATGAAATTTCACACAGACACGCAACGTAGGATGCGCGCAGCTGCGCATTGAAACGAGCCCTGAACCGTTCGTGGCGAAATTTCCCGCGCCGCGTATCAAATACACGCGAAAAATTCTCGAAAAAAGGAGAAATCAAGCTATTAATTTTTTACAGACGAAAATTAACATTCATCTTCGAGAAAACTGGAAATTTCACACTCCATTAATTTGCTCGTTTTGCGAGTATACTCGTATTCCAGTCACGCTATCGTACAATACACCGTCTTTACAAACATAACGAAAACAATTGGTGAAAATTCCATCGTTATTTTCGCGAATCAACAAAGCACGCAGAAAAAGTGTAACCTTCAATTTGCAGCTATTCATCTCTCAAACACTTCGCATCTATTACATTCCCGATTAATTGACTCAATTATTTGGATACGTTTCGGAATAAATTAAAGGCGAAAAAAACCCATTCGAGTTCGTCTCCGGCACCAAGATGTACAATTGTACAGTACTCGTATACGCGTATACTCGTAAAAATTACGCGCTCATTAATTACTCGTAATATTCTCGACCGGGTTGAGATTTGCGTAGCATTTGCGCGCCAAAACAAGACTAATTCAAAATTTACAAGCTATTCGCGTTTGTACGCGTTTATACTCGTAATATGCCGGAACACCGAACCGTTGGCACGATAAGCGCGCTGAGGATACGAGGCCGACGGCTCACTCGTCTCTTGCCAATTATGAATTTTGGAACAAGATACGATACGAGTAAATACGGCCGAATGCGAGCCGTAGCCTTTTTATCGAAGGAGTAATACCGTGCTCGGTCTCGTTAAGTATGCGGGTTATCTGCGGATCGTGTAGTGCCCCTGCTTCGTCGTATTTCACGTGTTTACTAACCTTTGGGGGCCTTATGTACATGCTTAAATCTGCCCATAAAATAAAGTGACCGCGTGTTAAAACGCGTTAATCTATGGATACTGTACGCCGAGGCTACGTCCTCTAGGGCTAAATTTAGCCGTCCAATTAAAAATCACTCTTTGGATGGTTAACGCGAGTTTATGTGTATAAACGGAAAAAATCTCACGTTACCTTTGATTCGGGTTTCGGGGCTTGTTAAATTCACGAGGCCTATAGGGTAACTTCTAACTTACACCGTTCAAGTTTCGAAACTGCTGCGGGTATTCGGATCAACGAGACGAATAAAATTGCAAAAATTCGCCTCCCTCGAATTAATCACATCCGCGTTCCTGGTTCTAAATAGATTCGCATCAACGAACGCCGTACTGTCTTATTGTGGTTACGGCCCCCTCGCTTCGTCGTCATCCTTACCACAACTCCGTTAGGTTAAACTTGAAAAAAGTACTGTTTTTGGTATCTTAGCTGGTTCGCGAGATCGATTAAATAAAGTTCATTAGCATTCGCGCGTCCTTTCGCAAATTCCTCATTTACATTTACTCGCCGAACGGAAATGGAAAAACTTAAGATATGACGGAATATCCGTCGTCGCGCCGGTACTTTTTTGCCTCTATTTCGCTTCGCAGATGTTAGAGTACTCGAGTATGTCGGTATGTTCGGGTATCTACGGTTCGAGTTTACGAGACCTTTCGCAGGATATTCTATCATTGGATTTTTTTTTTGTTTTCACGTTTCGACCAAATAAAAACGTACGATTTAACAAGTGTCCGGTGAAGTGGCACTCATATTTTAGCCGTATACGAGAGAGTTCGGATTCCAAGTAGTGAAAAATGTTATGCCAATATGCGGTCTACGAGTACATTACGTGTTGTAGGGGTCACGAAAATTGCGACTTTTGAAAAATTTCACCGCGAGTTTGCAACTCTTCGATGTGAAAATATCTCATAAAGTATTCCAAAGTGGCTCGGATTTTTTTTTCACGATGGCAAAACGTGGTACGAGCGATGTTACTTGAAACGCGCTTCATTCGGAAGGTTTTTTATTTATGATTTTCCTCGCGCCTCTCGCCCTGAGTACATATTCTTAACGTTGAGAATGATATAATATTTTAATCGTACTCGTCGACCAATTCAGAAATAATTCATAATTATTGCGTTTATTTTTCACGAAGTCAAAATCATCCTTTCACCTGAAAAATTCATGGCGAGGGAATCATAAATTTACAATAAACCTCTCGTGACTTTTGGACAATTTCGTATTTTTGTAATATTTTCAAAATCTTCGCTGTGTTTTGTTATTTTAGCGTTTGCGATTCAATTTTTGAATATTTTCGAATTCGTTATTATCGTCTACGTTCGTGTATCTGCTCGAGATAATTCGGTTGTTTTCGTGCGCTACCGTGTTTCCACGTATGCAACACAATTCCCTCGCGTATTTTCATGTTCGACAGTATTCGTTCGCTTTCGTCAACTCATTCGGTATGATTCGGCCATTTTCGTTCTGTTTCGTGTCTTCGCGCGTTTGCCGAATAATTTCTTCGTATTTTTTGTCTAATATTCGCGACATATTCTAAAATAATTGTATTCCGTTTCCAAAATAACGCTATAAAAGATATGGTGCCGGTTTCAGTTTCCAACAATCTGAACGCAGTGTATTCAATGGATTTTTTTCCTGAATCTTCCATCAACAAGGTCGAATTTCAGATCAGAAGAAAATTTGTGTTGAAAAAAAAATCGAATTAAAATTATAAAAATAAACGCGCTATAATATACTTATTAAAAAAATATATGTATGACGTCACATATTCCAGTAAAGCTGTCAGTACTTGAAAAATTGCCGATCATTTCTCAAAAATGAACAATTTTTCATATTTTTTCCACCTTTTTCGAGAAAAAAAACATGATGAAGGTTTACCAACTTTCGGATTTTTTCGTCCGTTTCCGATTTCAATGCGCAAAATGATTCGAAATTTATAGTTTTTTTTTGTGCAAATATATTCTCAAGATGATATGTATTTCATCGTATCTTTGAATTCGACTTCTTTCGTCGTGGTTCGTGAGATGTTCGGATATTTCTGTGATTTCGTATAATCAGTTTTACCAACTCTTGAGAAATGAACAACAAAACCGACTTCTTGATTAAATTCAAATGCACTAACAAGATAAAAAGAGGAAAAAGAGCAACCACCTTTCAGGGCTTCTTTCTGTGGGATAAATTTCGAGCTAATTTTATCCGATAGCTAATTGATTCGTGAAATGAACAGTTACCCTGCCCCCTCCTCCCACCAACCTCTCGTACTCTTATGAATCGATTCAACTTCTACGTAAATGTAGACGTATCTCGAATATCGCTCAATCCCGTGACAACCATCACCCCCTCCCCCGGGCTCCTTTCCATCTTATTCATACTTTTCATCCACGTGCGCCCGCATTTAGAAACACTTCCTACCGCACATTACCCTTCCAAGTTCTTAAATCAGCTTTCCTTAATATAAAATTTCAACCGAGCAAGTGTTAAAAAATTCAACCCCTCAACCCCGTGTTTGCTTTTTACGTCGAGAACTTACGACAACGAAACGGACATTAGACACTGCACGTAATTCGAAATTCCAACGTTCGCAGATGTTACCTTTATAACCGAAATCTTGACGATATTTCACAATATTCGATTCCCTCCAACGTGTTGCTATTTAAAGCCCACCGCATGTACGTTCTCCCTCGCTAAATTATTACCGCCGTTAAATACGAACGAGCCGAAAAAATGGGCAAAAAACATCCACACGATGGGAACCTCGACGTCGGCACGTTTTACCGATAAAAATCTCCGGTAATTATGGCAAATCACGTCGGAAATATTTATCCGAGAGGTACGCATCTAGCGAAAGTGTTGTAGTGACCTGTAAAGAGCGCATTTTTCCGATACTTTTTCTCGTTTTCGAATTACGCCAATTTTCCGTCGTCGTTTATGCGCTTACGTCACAGTCGAGTTACGGCGACGATGAAAAGATCGCCGCGGAGGAGGGACTCATTGTCATAATTCATAAGCTCGTGTCGAATACGGTGAAAGCGACTCGATGAATATCGAGACCGAGTGGCCCATATTTCGAATATCGCCGTCTTTTTATCTCATCGCGAATCCGTCGATAGCAAGATATACGTAGAATATCGCGAAAGACGAACTCCAGTAGATAAGAGACTGCAATTACTCGGATTCGTTCATTAGAACATCGCGGCGTGATTGAAGCCGAAAGCTATGCATCGTATTTCACTTTCATTGTTTCATTCATATGCAAATAAACCATCGCGCAACCACATAGCGAGCAGCGTAAAAAAACGGCGAAAAAAGCCAAGAAAAGAATCTTTTCGTTCGAGTATCGAGCACAAAAGGTTTATTTGCAACGAGTTTAAGCATTACCATTTATATAAATGACAGCGTGTCGTAAAAAAGAAACCTCGCGAACGAAATTTTTCGCCGGGAATATTTCTCGATTGGTTCTCAAAACGGTTGGCGGTGGTGCGCTCTCGCTAACGCCTTTATTACCTCTTAGCGAAGCTCTTTTTATCGCTGCATGTTCGTAATTCGTATAAACCTCCCCGCACCTCGATAACGCACTCCAACGACGAAATTCAATTTGAAAATAAATTATTTTAGCATATTCTCGAATACGTTCATAATGCACGGTAAAACGGCGTTAAAAAACTATTCATTCTATACTGTAAGTATGATTATATTCCATTCGATAAAAAACCTCAGAATTTTCGCAGAAAGGCTCAAAGCTAAACAACAAATACATTAAAAGCGTATAATAAACCCCCTCAGTAAACCATTTTCCTATCAAAAATGTAACCTAACTGGTTCACTCTATTGAAAAAAATTTCATTTTCTATTCAACACGCCAAATAATTTCGAAAATTAAGCGAATTTTTCAAATTAAAAAAGAAACCTCTTATAAATAAGACAAAAATCACCAGCAGAAAATAACAGCCGTTTAAAGTATCCAAATAAAGGCGAAGGGGACTCAAAGGGGAAATAATTTTCGGCCGTTTTTAGCCAAACGAATAACCCGTTTTAAACTTCCACACAGCTCCGAGAAAAACAGACTTTTTAACAACCTTTCCAGATTAGGACATTTAAGTAACGGAAATTTCTCCATTAGGAGAACTCGACGAGAGAGTCGTAAAATTTAACGAAATGCGTGACCTTGGCAAACCAATTTTTTTCACTTGATGAGCTATACACGCGAGATATTATAGGCGTAATATCCTGAGAAATGAGGCGTCTTCGAATGCTTTTGTATTTTTGAAATTTTCTTCACTACACATTACTTTTTCGAATTACTTTTTAAGGATATTTGAAAAGATGACGTGGGTTGTATTTCGATTTCAATTTTTATATTTCGATGTTTCAACTTTACGCTATAATTTTTCAATTTCGATTTCGATATTTCAAAATTAGTATTTTATTTATGATGTTTCAATTTCGATTTTTTGATTTTTTCACGTCCATTTTTTCAGTTTTTCACATTATTTTGATACCAAAATTCTGATTCTTAAATTTCAACGATTTAATACGTATATCAAAAAAACACAAAAAACGTGGTTATAATAAATTTAAAAAAATGTTTACTGCCTCCCCTCTCCTCGCACCCACAACCCCACAACAGCGTCGATTTAATTTTCGATTACAACAACAAAAAAAAAAAAAACCAAGGTGAAACACGTCACTCGGTATCTCGAACAAGATGAAAATACGTATAACGAAGTTCATTAGTAAAAAGTCAAACCTCAAGCTCCCGTTCTGGCTTTCGTACGAATAAAAGGAAACCCTATAAATCGATCGTCTTAACGAGGCTTTCAAATTGAAAATTCTCTCCGACCTTGAACCGTGTCAAATTTTCGTTTCCATTAGAATCGTCAACTTTGTTTCACTTATCTTGCCACTTGAGGCCAGAAAAAAACCAAACCGGAGCGCATCTTTGAGATGACAATCAAAACAGTCTCTTAACGCTTAACGGAAATATAAAATGTAAATTTTTGACCATTTTAGACGCGTATTAACTCGTAAACTTGGTAATTTTCAAACTAATGCAGTAAACTTTTAACGTCTGAAACGATCGGCGGCCTTTCTTAACGAGTTCATCAAAAGTACGAACTTGTACTCGAGCTTAACACTTAATTCCGGCACGGCGCGTACCAAACCGAGCACGTAAACTTTCAACTTTTATCGACCCTGCCGCGAAGGAAAAGAAAGCCAAGTCCTCAGACATTTCGGTGGCGATGGCGTGTAGAAAAAAAGGTCTATTTACTCAAGCTGTTTCTGACGAGTCAACTCGCTTTTTGTTCGCTTGTACACAAACCACTTCGTCGTATTATCGAACCTTGTATACGCCACTAATGTGTTATAAATCTCTCCGTATTAATGATTCGAGCAGCCGGCGTTTAAAGCAAACTTAATAAAGTGAAGCTGGCAATTGGCTGAGGAAGAAGATGAAAGTGGAAATTTGAGATTTTTCGCCGTTTTGAAGAACACGCCGCGGATGAAGTAACAGGGGGAAAAACCATCGACGAAATAACCATTAAGAACGCCTAGCTCCTCTTGATAAAAAAAAAAAGAAGAGATTTCGAATAATAATTTATTTTTCCTTTCGGTTTTTTTAGCTTTTTTTTTATCAACGCCTATTTCATTCTTTATCTCGACAGACAAAAGAAAGAAAACGATTTGGAAGCATAAAAATTAAGAAGTTCTATTATTTCATTTATAAATTACATTTTCGTTTACGTATATTTCCCATTTTCGCGATTTCATTATACGAGCTCGGTCGTAACAAATTTTTCCCATTTCCGTTATAGACGCGAATGCGAACGAATTCCGAGGTTTTTCCGCGCTCATCGCGCTTCCTTGGAAATATACTTTTCGATTTCCCGATGAATATTTCCATTTTATGGCTTCGATGTTGACCAAAGAAAGCTCCTTATTTGACAACAGAACAAAATCATCTGTCGATTTGATAATACCTACGTCAGAGTCTTTTTCACTACATGGCAATTACCGTTTGAAAAAATGTCCATTTTATTGCCCATTTCCTCCTAAGGGAAAGTTTTTCTTTTAAATTAGAAAATTTCAGCGATACCGAAACAAATGAAAGGAATACGTCCCAATCTGAAATCGTTAATGGGAGTCGTCGTCGTTGTTCCGCAACGATCGTAATTTTTTTCTCTTTTTTCTTTGGGAATTAAACGTAATAATAAATCACGAAACGAACAAGCGTAGAATTAAAATTACAACGAGATCGGTTCGATACTTGAATTAATTTTTTTCTTTTTCCTGCTATTTTTTTCTTTATTTTCTAATTGAACTAAACAAACTACGCGGATATGGTTTGCATTCGTAATGACCGAAGTATGCAGACGTGTTTGCGATGCTTGACAACATACGCATGTGTATTGCAGATTTAACTAATTTATTCCGCAGAAGTGCCCGCGTTTGTCTGGTTTACTGGTCGTAAGTCGTTGTCGTCGAAAATTATTCTAATCGGATCATGTGATGCGATATTCGTGCGCTTTTTGTATTCGTATTCGTCAAAGTGACAGTTGTTGCGTAAGATAACGTGATTCTTTTGTCCACTTTCCAACACATTTCGTGCTTTGGATTAATGCAATACAAATCATTGAGTAAGCTTGCATATCTACGAGATTTACTGTGTGAGAATTAATTTGAAGGAGCAATCTTTATACCGTTTAATTCGTTTATTCAAAATTTAGAAGTACATGTGGACTTTCATTGCTTCAGCGAACGAATCACTTATATTCACTAACGGAATAGTCTGCGTAGTGTATTTGCATAATATCAATCGAACACTTTTCGAGCGCCCTTCTTTCCGCGTTTCTGTCGGAAATGTTCAAGGTTACATGCTAAACGGTTCCGCGCTGAAGCTAACACAACACGTTTTCTGGGCTCGTCTCTTCCGCACTTCCTGCCTGTACAGATGTTCAAGGTCTTGCATTAAACAAACGTAGCATCCCCACTGAAGCTAACACAACACGTCTTCAGGTCCGTCTTTTCCGTACTTTCTCTGCCGATGTTCACGGTCACATACCAAACAGAAGCAGCATCCGCACTGAAGCTATGAGAACATCCTTTCGGACTAGTTTCTTCAGCGCATTCGGTGCACTTGTTCAAGGTCGCATACCAAACAGAAGTGCCATCTGCATTGAACGTTATCGGAGACATTACTTCTGATGTGAGTGCGCTTGCGCTAATACTAAGTACAAATAATTGAATTTTGTTGTTTAGACCATTGCTTTCGCACATCTTTTCCATCAGTATTGCGTATTTCCGTTAATTCACTGCCATTATGGTGTTTGTTGGTCTACCGTAGACATTACGCATCACTTTTTGGGACAAGTTTCCCTAAAAAGCTGCAATCGAGATACCTCAATTGAACGGATCCTCACTATAGGGTGAATATCTCTCGAAATTCCTCCCATCAAACACTTCAAATACGAAATACGCGCAATTCACAAACCTCGCTTTACTCCTTCATCTTCTCAAAGACACAGCACTTCAAATCGATACCTTTTATTCGCCGCCATAAAACGATTAAAAATTTATTATTCGTTTAATGGAATCCGTACATAAACGCCTTTTATTCATTACCCATATACCGTTACAGCCATAATCCCAGCATCGATTAACTTTTAATTAGAGTACTAAACCGCAACGATCTTTTGATCATACAAATCACATACGCCACGGAGAAAAAAAACAGTACCAGACGCACCCCCACCTCCGCCTTCATACACAACTAACACTTCGATATCTCGCAGACGTAATAAATTCGTAGCAATCAAGATTCACATAACGATATTCGCATACGTATACCACGACTGGAAGCTATACCGGTACATCGAGAACACGAAAATTTCGCCAATACTTCGTTACGCGAGTATGCAAACATCCACAAAAGACGTTTGTTAGTCCGTCTGTAAACGTAGGATTTTGGCGAGCTTTTTCCTACCCCCTCCCATAACTCCTTTTGCTATGACGCCCTTAAAAATCTGTCATATAATGCTAACACCGTCAAGCGATGCGGATAGAATACATTTTCAACAATCAAAGCCGGCTTTGTTCCGGAGTCACGTATAAATCCGGTATCAGACACCCGTTGGGAAAAATCTTAAAAACGGATCAAGGCTGCCATCTGCATCTGTTATGAATTTAAAAAAAAAAAAAAAAAAAAAAAAACTCCTTTATGCAAACAGTTATTCGGAATACATTATTTCGTTTTCATCTTGTTTTTCTTTTGACGATTGTGTTTGCGTTGGAAAGCCAGAGAGAGAGAGAAATACGAAAAGGGATACTCTGTATTGGAAAAGTTTCTTCGCCGAAACGGAAAAGCCTTTATTTGATAACGTTGTGTTTATTTCATAAAAATCTGTTCCCGCCAAATGCGATTTTTTTTTCATTATAACTTTACGACGACGATGCAGTCGAAGAAATTCCTAAGTAAATCAGCTTCCCATTCGATAACCGACGAGATGCTTCGTGGCGTAGACAAATATTGAAAATTCCTGTGGCCAGTTGGTAAACTTTAAACAATATTTGTCTGAGCGAAATAAAATTCATTTCGACGTACCCAACGAATACAATATTTAAATGAAAATCATTTTTAAAACTTTTCCAAAGTAAAATAATGCAACGAGATATAACTTTAAATCAATCAAATTTTTTCCATACACAAAAAACTAATGGAAAAGTATACTGCAAAATTGACCAATATTTAAACATGAACGGAATAAACTTACTTCCATAAAAAAAGCTCGTTCAATTCCAATTCCGAAAAAAGTTTAGAAATTGATTAAACAAAGAAGACATACCCATTTCGTTTGTCTTTTCCATAAAAATACTCTGAAAATTTTACAAATCAAGAGAACTTGCAAAAGAAAACATTTTTTTGGACGTATTTCAAAATTTCTACAATGGAAATAAAAAATTGGCAGCGCGTGGCTATAAACCCACTTCGCCTTCTTTTTCCAAGATCACAAAATCATCAGATATTTGAGCATGATAAGAACCTGAAGTAGATAAAAAAAGGGGGGGATTTGAAGCGGTAGTCCGTTTAGGGAGTAAAACAACAAAACGATTTCGTATTTTGAAAGTTAACCCCTTCCCCTCTTCTTAAAGAGTTCCAAATAGTACTCGTAACGTATACCTACTTCGTTTTGTAGAAAATTTTATTCTTTTTAATAATAAAGAGAAAGGTAAATTAGAATTCACGGCAGCTCGGAAGAGGGAAAGTGGAGAGGTCTATCGAGTTTTCCGAAAAAGTCGCCAAAATTTCCAATAATTTAATCATAAAATAATGTGGACATCGTGTTTTGAAAAGTTTCAATTTCCATCCCTTACAAAAATGTTATCATGATTACAAAACAATCAAACAATTCCTGCACACCTCCCCTCCTGGAAATCATAGAAGCTACACAACGTATTCTTTCGACAGTGAAAATCAGAAATGTGTCAGTCTGTAATTTATTTAATGATAATTAAGAAATACGAGAAGAAGCAATTCCGAATTAATTCTCCTCCTTCGCGTCCATCTTCGAATTGCCGCACTGTATTCACGTTTCAACTAATCTCACCTTCAGACATGTAAACTCCACGTGTCACTTGACCCGATACCAACTCCAGTTATCAATTTTTCGCATTCCATAAACCACAAATAGAAATAAAAAAATACGTAACCAAGTATACTCGAAAGCAATTATCGCCACGTGAAAAAAAAAAAAAAAATTAAAAACAAAAAGGAAACAAGAAACCTTAAAACGCTTGGCAAATCAAACCCAATTATAACTCAACTTGGTAATTAAACTCGAGAACGAAAAAACAACACTAATTGCCTTTTCTTTTGAAAAAATCTATATAAAGTTTATTATTAAAAAAATTTTTCCGAGTCATCACACCGTAAAAGGAATTCGTCGTAATTAATGCCCACGTTACGTCACTGTCGTGTAATTTCTTCGCGTGCAATCGCACCCTCCTCCCCCACCCTCATGACGTGTACGTTGCTATTTGCTACATTCTCCAGCGAGTACATACATACGTGCGAGTAGATAAATGAAGAAAAAATGCATTCGTAGGAGTTTCTTCGCGTAAAACTACGACCGGATTTAATATCGGTAACAATAACAGACCATTATATAGGCTTATTTCGTCATTTTTGTTGCTCAACGAAAAGCAACATAATGGTACTTATGGCGCACCAAATGAACGATCTGTGAATATTAAAACGACTACGCCATATTGTATAGATTATGCATAGAACGCAACGCTATAAGTAGCTTTTTTATTGTTCGCTAAAACTACTCACATTGTTATGATACGCCACCGGGCATCCGTGTAATTAGAGCTACAGGCATTAGCTCGTAAGCTATTCGCACACTTACACCATCGACGACGTATTAGCGGTGAATTTCGCATCTCCCTTAATCTAGGTGACAGGAAGCGTACCGAACTACTGACGTAAATTTACATTAAATCGGTAACCTTTTAAGAGCCCGCTTGGATTTGTTGCATTTTACGAAATGTTTATTTTACACGCGCTCGCGACGAGCGAAACCACGCAAAAGACGACGTTGTCTACGACGCGACGTAATTAATGCACCTTCTTCGCCTTATTCTTCGACCACTTGAAATGTAAATCGCGTGAAAAACGGATTCCGCGGCGAACCTCTCTTCGCGTTTCTAGCTTGCCAAATAAACGTCTCCGGTATTGATGACGGTTTTTTATCGAATCCGTACTGCTACGTTAAGACTTACGAGATTAACTCGTTCGGTTCGCGATTATGCAAAACCTACGCTATCTTTTATTTCCACGTCACCTTTTCTGCTCGTGCCAATGATACGATTTAAAACGCGCCATACTCGAAAACGACGCCGAAAACCCATAATACCTCTTGCGTATCGTGTCGTTTCATTTCAACTTATCATAATTCCAAACATTATTTCATGGTTGAATTTCTATATATATTATATAGAATATATTCGTCCGGTGCGCGGTCGCTCTTCTGTATGCGGTCAATATACGAGCACGATATAAACGCGTAAAAAGCGAAGCGCTCGAATCGGAAAAATTCCCCGTTTAGGTTCGTTTCGGTGAAAATCTTGCGAGAACGTCCCATTAAATGTCTTCTTCCTTCGGTACCACTTTCAAAATGGAGTTACGTTATGGGGGTCACCGGTGAGCTTCCATTGTTCATAATTCTCTTTGCGAGGCGATTCGCAGTTTTTTTTTTTCGTCTTCGCGTTACATCTTCGAAACGTTTTTTCGATATTATTTCAATTTTCGGTTATGATATTTTTCGCCACCGACGCCGAGAAAATAGAGATTTTCTATTATGACGATAATTTTCTCGACGAATGAGTTACCAAGCAATTTCGCACATACGAAATACCCACGCGAAAATGAAATTATATTCGTTAATTCGAGTATAAAAATAAATAGCTTTTATTGATCGTACACGCTCCGTAGCTGAACTCTAGACTTTGGATATGCGTTAATCGAAAACGAAATGCGCATGAGCGAAGTTGAACCAGATGCCGTTGTTTCCGGCGTTGCGCCAGTATCGTAATGTTTATCGATCGTGTAACGCGCAGTTGCGCATGCGCCGTTGAGTTAACCGGTTCATAAAGTCTTCTTGTTTTCCTTGACGATTTTGTAATTTCTACGCTGGTTTTGAAATTTTGATTTTTCTAGAAAACCGCCACTGACCAAGTACAACCTTCGTTCACTGCCAAATTCCAGCAAAAAGTCGTCCTTATTCAATTTGCCACAACTTTAATTTCAAACGTGTTTCTCTTGCAGCCTCCAACCCTTACAAAGACGCCCCAACATTAGTATTCCATACGAATGGTAATTCGTCATCTTCAACACGTGTCATGAAATTTCGTATCAGATAAATTTTAGTTTTTTCTCAAGGTGAAGGAGCAAGGTGAAGGGGGAAGAGGAATGAAAAACCACGTAAAATTCTGGGTTTTTGCGAGCGTCTAGCAGCTTTGTGTAGTGGCGAAAAATTCTCAAAAAGAGTTTCGCAAACAAATTATTTTTTCAAATCGATAGAAGTCAACTATCCCCTGGAATTCCATCTCCCCTCCCAAAATTCACAGTACAAATCATAAAACCGGTGTCAATTAAGTACCGAGGAAATCCACGATACCACTCACCCTCACACATCTAATCACCTCTACGATCTCGACATCGAGTTAAATCACAAAAATACTTCTTTTCAAGGAAAACACACCGTATCGTGTTCCGCAGTCGGAAAATCTTGATAAATAGCTCATAAGTCTTCAAGGCAGCTAGATTCTCGGTCGCATATAACGCCGCCTTGGTATACAGCGCATCTCGTATCGAAATTTTTGCCGAATTCGGGGACAGGCCGGGTTCTGCTTATTGAAGTCGTAAAAAATACAACAATTCGTAAAATGATACGTTCGCAGTAACGATGAAAAATTCGCGCCTCCGGACAAACTATATAATATCTCTGTCCGACCTTTGCAAATGTCTAGAGAAACGTATTAGCCGAAATAAGAAAAATGCTCTTGTATTTTGCCGAAAAGACCTTCGCTTCTAGTATAACTCTAAAAGAGTGAAAAAAATCTCTAATGGCGAATTCTTCAGTTAACTGCTACACGTCTCTTGAGATTCGCCCGTTTCGAATGATATCCGCTAAATCTTATACGTGTACTCGTATTTCGAGTTACTCGTCTTACTTGAGTCCTATTTTTTATATTCGAGTGGACTAGCATAGCTTATAAAGTATGTAAAAAGGCCTACATAAGGACACGATATCGTTGAAGGGATATTTACGCGAATGTTATCTGTACTACAGTTTTATTGGGTGAGAATGAATTCCACCCTCGTGTGCGAATTAAATTAAAAATTCATAAATTCGAGTTCGTACGTAAATACGTATTGTTTACGAGCTGCGCTTCACGTGCGAGCAATCGAGTACAAAAAGAGCTTCCTCGAAAAACTCGACGAATTTCTTCGCCACTTACGACGACGCTGTTAGGTCCGTCGGTGATGAAAACGCACCAACGCACGTACCCGTATTGTCGCCTAGACGCCTACCCATCAACATACGCCGACTCGAAACAATGAACCGTGTAAATTACGTATACGAAAATGTGAAAAATCGTCTAATCACGGTTCTCCGGTCGAATTGGCGATCTCGACGGAAACCTCTCCTAATCCTCTCATTCGGCGTGCTTTTTTTCCATAACGCGCTGCGAGAATTATCGTAATACGCGAGAAAATTCAAGGTTTACCAACATTTCCCATGAGGCCATGACGTTGCACGATGACATACAAAAAATTCCTCTCTCGATCATCGCGCGCAAATATCACCCATAGCGAAAGCACGTTCTTACAAAATATGCTAATTTTGCGAAAAACCAAAACACACGGTACACGTCGACGATGAATCAATTAAAATCTAAATTCTAGTTTGCGGTTTAGATTAACAACGGAAATGGACACCGGTGCTCGAAATATTCGCTTCGACGAAAAGATCGTTATCTAAATTGTTTTAATTCCGTTATTTACCGTCTCTTATAGCGCGGTACCGGTCTTTAAGACTTTTCGCGAAAAAAAAAAAGAACTAAACAGGAAATCTAGCCGGGCGTTATTGCTCTTCCATTAAGCTTAATTTATTATTAGACCGAAAGTTTTTTCCCTTATTTTCCTCTTCCTTTGCTGAGCTCTGAGCTCTGAATTTCAAACGCCAAACCAAGGTGAAAGATTTAATCCGACGGTTTTTTCGTTGTTGTTTTTATCGTTTCTTTCTTTCTTTTTTTTTTTCAAGTGATACGGTGGTGAAGTTCTCATGAAAATGTGCCCCTTTTTTTTCTCGCCCAGTAACCCAAATATGGAGCGAATTGCGGTTAAAATTTTTTTCACACTTGAATAGGTCGCCTTGTAGATCGTCTCAGTTTCCTGATGTGTTGACAGATGACACCGAATTTTTAACGGTTTTTGCGCAAAATGTCGCGATTAATTTAACGAATTAATTTTCATCGACGTGACGGGACCGTGAGACGAGCATAGATATATTATTTCTTTTGCTCATTCCTCGGCGAAAAGCACATTTTTTTATGAAAGCAAAAAAAAAATGTGAAGGAAAATATTCAATTTTTTTAAAAACAAAGGAAACTTTTTTTTTCATTTTTTAAAATGTTGTAAAAGGCCACAAAAAGTACCTTTTTTGAAGTTTTACCCCTTGCTTGGAAACACGTCAAACTCTGTCTCATTTCCAATCAAAAACACGCCAAACTCTCATAAAATCAAACTCCTCCCGGCCCTCCTTTCTCGACAAATTACGCCCGATTCCATCCAGGACGCTTTCGAGACAACGAAAATCATTCATCGAGCGATCGACGAAGCGACGCAACAATACAGAAATGAAAATCGACGAATATTAAAAACGAAATAATCTCGCGAATAAAGGCCACCTGTTGCGACGCGCATAACAAATCGAAATAAAATGAAATTCGTACTCGCGAAGACGAACGACGTCTTTTCGTCGGCAAACCTCCAAGTTGATAAAATTAGCGTGTTCGTTGTCATCATAAAAGTCATCGTCGATTACTCGTACGTATTACTCACAACCCGAATAAAATGTTTTATTACACGTAACCAAACACGAACGCACCCCCTCCCCCTATTAAGCATCGAAAGCATCCCTTTGCACACAAGAGTTTTACGAGCTCGCCTCTCACGAGAATAAAGTAAACCAAAAACCAAACGATACGAAAACGAATAACGAAGTCATCGCGTTCGATAAAATTTCACATTCGAACTGGTTTTCTTCCAAATACGGCCGGTGAAATTTATCGATTTCGGAGTTAACAGGTAATTTATAATATATCTCGTTTGTCGGCGGCTTCTATCGTCGAGTAAATAAATTAAAAATACTCCGCTACCGTATACGATAACCGCATCATTCGGTTCGGCGTAGAATAGAATGGCGAACATTTAGAAGTTGTTCAACTTGCTGACCAGTGACCACCCGGCCGCAATGGATTAAGATCGAGTACCGAGCTTACGCAGCGTCAGCGTCGCGTCGTGTTTCGGACACGTCTTCCGCTCCCATCTCTTCTATTTTGGTAGTACACACTACACAAATGCAATTTTAAACGTAATATTTCACCGTAACGGAATTTAGTCTAGTCTTCGTAATTGCTTTGGTGTTTGGTCGATTGTCTAATTAGAAACGATTAAAGTTCGCCGGTAATTGATTATACGGCCACAACGAAGCACCTTCGTGACGCGATACGAACGTGGAAACGTTTCGACGTTAATGATAAAATTGGACTAGTTGAAATTTACTTAAGCCAAAATTCGCAGGTTTGGAAGGGAACGAAAAAAAGAATGTAGGAAAATTATCCGCTACTGTGGAAATGTGGATGCGCTGATATTTCCTTTTTTCACTATTATTACTCGTTCGGCACCGAAGGTAATTTGTGAATTTCGTTCCACGACCGAGAAAGCGATACACCAAGTAAGCAACTATTGTAAATGAATGGAAAAATGACATTTTTTGGGTTATTTTTTTGTCTGGTTTCGAGTGTTTCCTTCGTCGCGTCGCGCGTATTCTATACGCGTCGACTCGGTCCAACGCCCACGTTTTCCATAAAAAATACCAACGCGAAGGTGTGAAATGAAAATCGCAGGTTTTTTCGCTTTTATCAAACGTACAACCTGGTCTACATCGATGCGATTGTTTTTTTCGACGCTGATCTGAGAGAAATGGGAGTTAATGGTGGAAAAAATGCTACGATTTTTTGTTCAATTCGAGTAGACGAATTTTTTGCCATTTTTCGGCCCAATGGTATGGACTGGTTTGAAAGTGGAGCGATTCTAAGAGTTTTTGTTAATATATTCGCGATCGCGTCTCGTTAATTTTTGAATGAATCGTTCATAAAAGATGAATTCATGTCGATGGAAATTATTCATCATTTGTGTGCAGAACGCGCTCAATGAAGATTAATTTAGTTCCCAAAAAAACGTGATAATATTAGCAAAATCATCCGAAAATGATTTATTCGTTGTAAGGAGAATTTTTAGCGATACGTCAATTCGCAGCATCCATGATAACATCTTGTTGCAATGTATCCAGTATTCGTAAAAAACTATTTATGACGTACATCACGATAGTTTGACCATACAATGAATAAACCATTCGCGATGACCGGTAAATTACACGTAATTTCCAGAAATTACTTGTAAATACGAGCACGTTACGTGTTATTACCGACGAATCACCTGTAATTACCCATTTCTGCTTCTTCTTTTTCTTTTTTTGGTAGTTCGGACGGAAAATTCTATATACCAAAGCTACCTTACAAAATCTCCCTTAAATCTTTCCGAGAAAAGCGAGCTACAACGCGTTGAAATCTTAATAAATTCGTAACGACAGGATTTCGAGTAAGCACCGTTTCAATTTTAACTCGATTCCCCTTCGCTTTGCCCCTCCTACGTGAACCATCTTTCATCGGGATAATTACAATTAATCAAATCTGCTCCTACGAACGTTTGATTCATTTTCGTCGAAGAAAAGCTGCCACACGTGCCAGAAAACAGATAAGACATCCTGACACAACTTAAGCCAGCTAATCCACGTTTACAGAAATTCCAAAACGTGCAATAAAGAAGCCCTGGCATTTCGCTCGGAAAGTCGACCGCAATAGTCTCATTTATTCTCGTAAATACGAGAAAATCCGACCAAAACGCGACTAAATTTTCATTTCGATACAATTCACTGGAGGGAAAAAATCCCTAAATCGACGATATCGAGAGAGATTCAACCTTGAGGCAAAAAATACTTCAAGCCTTGACCGAAATTTCCTCCGATGAGGGTTTCTTTACTCATACACACCATAAAACCTCGTAAACAATATTACAAAAAAGGCGAAAAATAGCTTCAAACGTTCGTATACACATATACCAAAACGAGCTTAATTTTCACAACCTTCCATATAAGCTCAGGAAAATTATACGTTCGCATTAGGTAATTGGGTAAACTGGATGCTTAAATCTTATTAAATCGTAAGATTTTACGATGCGATTGTACCATTTCATAATACGAGTGCATTTCTCCAGCTAATACCGTGTGAATATCGTCATCGTTAAACATAGACCTATACTTATACAAAACGGCTCATTATGCACTAAATACTCGTACTTATAACGTTGGTATGAAAATTTTCGTGAAAATTCCTCTGAATTCTCCCCCCCCCACGTACTTTGAAAATCTACGGGAAAATCTAAACAACTGTAACTTCTCGCTCTTTCACCAAATACGATTTAAATTTAATATAGGTACGAGTTAAAAAGTGAAATAATACGCGACCGGAAGAAAACATTAAGAAAACGAGCTTTCGCTCCTCAAGACCCATTAAAGCTCTCTCACCCTACATTCCTGAAAACCGGCGAAAGTTTCCAGCTAAAAATTAAAAACAAAACCTACCTTTTTTTCGGATACAAAAAATTATAAAGTCGGGGGAAAAAAAGTTAATTAAAACTAAAAATTCAGGTACGTTTAAGAATACAATCGCGCTAGGAAGCCAGCGAACGTTTCACCTCCCGGAGTGTGCGTCTGACAGGGCCACCTTCTCTTCGTCCGACACTCGATTCTACACGTTTGCCACCAGTAGTACACAACTACACATCTCGAAATATCCACGCTTCAGTATGTAATGTGATTCGGTTCGGAGAAGAAGTTCGCGTTCGATGTTCGTATTTTCACGTGCGCGTTTCGTAATTTTTTCGTGAAATTTTTCGCCAATTTTTACGCATTTTTTGTGTAATTTAATTCTCGGTTTTGGAAAAATATAACTCAATGGTTTGTGATTTCAACTGCTATTTTCTGTAATTAATTTTGTTTGAATTTTTTTGTTTTTTATTTCGATTTTATACGAATTCATCGTGGATGCGAATATGGACGAAAATTTACAACGCATAAGTAAGCATAAGTTCACTTAATTTAAAAAAAATATTACACTGTTTTTATTTAACATTTTTCAACTTTTTTCAAAAATATTTGAAGTACTTTTTTTGTTTGTTTATTTGTTTCTAAATATTAAAAAGGAATAATTCAAATTTCCCAATTAATATAATTGCAAAATTTTTTTTTGAACATTCCCCTATCTTTTTGGTTTTTTTCAATAAATTTTATGTTATTACCATTTTCATTAAAAATAATGAGACTAGTAAAAAAAATCTACATAATGCCACCAACGCGCTATAATTTTTAAAATTACACAAGGTCACACTGGTCGTAATTGTGTATTAAAAAAAATTCGCGTGATAAGTACTCCTTAATAATGAGAAAAAATTCTCGGTAAATGATGTCTATCATTTTGCAGTTTTTCTTGTAGATTTGTCAATACGCGGACGCTTATTATTTATTTTTCATTGAAAAAAAAAAACATAATGAATTATCCGATTATAATAATTCCAACAATATTATCGCCAAACTCGTCTTAAAACGAAACTCATTTTTTATACAAAGACCTCGTTATAATGGCATCGATTCAAAATCCCTTTTTTCTTAGAAATATAAAATACGATTCAAAGGAATTAATTCTTCGATAATCACAACCGGTTGTGGGCAAGAATACGTTTTAATTTTGAAAAACTATGCGTTTTGCGGTAAACTGTCACCTCTTTCCCCACCAACACTCACGCTGAGTCTTTGCATCTTATCGAGAATATTCACTTCGTTGAATGCAGGTATTCAAAATCCACCAATTTATACCCCTTATTTGACACCTAATAAGGCGACACTTTTTCTCGTGAAAAAAAAAATCATCGCGTCGATGTTTTTCAAGACCTTCGAAGATTCTGAGCGACAGAAAGGAATTTTCTCGACTAGAAAAATTTTTAGAAAAGTGGGAAAATAAACGTTTATTTGACTTTTCTTCGAACGTGTTGCTTTTTGGTTGAATTTTTCCTTATTTTTTCGCAAATAATTCAAATCGTTCAAATACATACTATCGATTTCCGCCCTTATTCGTTTTAAATTTATTTGAAAAAAAATACCAAGTTTATCGAGCAATTGGAAAAATTTAAGATTGGAAAAACAAATATTTTAACGAATTCGGAAAATTTTATATTTTTGCTGGATGACAAAACTATCGAAATATTCACCACTTTTTTCCTCCTTTCGTCGTCAAATGAACTGAATTCATTACTCGACGAATTTATGTAATTGCTCAAATCTTTTTTCTTGCTTTTAAAATTTCGTTAATTCTTCCATAAAGGATGAGTAAAAGAAGTTCACCTCGTTCTTTGAATTTTTACAAATTTTCAAAAAACCTCGCAAGATTTCTTTTCGCAAACTTTTAAAAGTACAAATTCCCGAATTTTTTCAAAGCGAAAAACTTAAATTATTTAACGTATCTCAAAAAATCATTTTCAACTTTAATTCCTTTGCTGTTTTTTCATCAATTACAAGGTAAAAAATGTTATAAAAATTAAATTCCCAAGTTTCACGAATTATTTGCAACTCCAGTTCTTCAATTATCTCCGGATCTCGTTTCAAGCATCGATATCGACCGGTCGAACGGAAAGTTCCACTCTCTTCCGTAGTCTACCCGCATATCGCTTCTGACGCTTTCGAAAAAACTAAAAAACACGCTTAACAAATCCTCCGGTACAATTTCGCTTAGAAGCTTTCATAAATTTTAATCGCCCCTCTCCCCACAAATTTCCGCCTCGTTCGAAAGATAGCTTTTAATTTACACGAAAACGCAATCAGCACACGACTCGCGGGCATTAATGATCGTTTAAAACACCGCACACACGACACGAGAGGACGTAAAACAAAACAAAAAAAAAAAACTTACTAGCACGCAACAAAGTTTAAGTCACTTTTGTCCCCGGCAACACCTACGATAAATGTGCTCGAAAGAACACACAAAATATACGCGATCCGTTATGGAAACACGATAATACGACGTATCGTGTATTTTCATGGAAATTCACGAGGACCTGTATGAGCATGTGAATCGAGTCTTTTATTGTTGACCATAGATTCAGCCGATTCAGGTGACCCTCTTTTGGTTATGCATGTGTACTCATATACTCGTACATCGACGACGACGTTCACTCTCCGTTAGAGTTTTCTCTTTTGTACGGTTCATATTGTCCGATACTCTCTCCGCGATGAAAACGAGTATACGAGTATACGAGTATTGCGTTAAAACGCGGACTCGTATTTAAGAAGTTCCGTTTTAATCGATAACCACCAAATCGAATATTAACGACGAGTATTTAAAAACCGTAGGAATTTTATATCTGTTCGACTATGGCGGTACGTTTGCGTGGGATTATAGGTAATCGGTGTTATATACAGCGGACATCGAATGATTATTTACAGTATATTTGTATATGCTTGGAAAAAAAGAAGAAGAAAAAGCTTATATGTATAGCTTCTCCATACACGAACCTCCATCTCTTTTGCTCTGGTTCTCTTTCTTTGGTCAATACATTCACACATACACACACACACACACACACACACGAAATCTTCACGTATATGGCTTTGGCTTGAAATAAATACGAAAATACGATATACTACGTAAGAGCCCGCATTATTCGTCGGTAATTTAATATCATTCGATGAATTTTCAACAATTATCCTCGCCTTATTATCGTAATATATACTTATCGAAAAAGAACCATCGTGTCTACCTTTGAAAATACGCTTACGAAAACTCGTACATTTTTCCCCCTTTCGACGTTACTCTAAATAACTTCGCGAAACTACCTAGTAAGCTCCATGTTTCAAAACAAAATTGAACAAGTTTTTAAGTAAAAAATCATCTACACATATCGACTCGGATACGTGAAAAATAGCTTATAGGAACTTCTTTTCGCCCTTTAACGCTCGCGCGGGAAAAAAATTCTTTTCGAAGTTTGAGAAATCTACGATACGCGGATTATAATCACGTTGCAGGAAATTCCGAACTCGATATTTCATTTCGGAAAGGTTTCTTTCATTGGAAGGCTGGATTTTCCGAGCATTCTGCCGAGTTGACTTATCTATCTAATCTGTTCGGAAGCGCTTGGTAGTTGATTGAAAAAAAGCTCGCGGCCTTTTTAACGCGATTTTAAAACAATTTGAAATCCATTCGGGTTTTGGTTCTTTGGCAAACATTTTTATTGCTTTATGAGTCTTGAAAAATAAATAAACAGTTGATGAACGCTGTTGATATTCAATTACGAAATAGAAGGAATCGTTAAAAAGAAGAAACACTCGTGTCATGTACGTCCGCTCAGAGTGACGATCAACGTACGACTACGAATGCGGCATTCTATAACGCGTTGCCATCCCCACTCTTTAATTTTACTTGATGCGTCATTATGGGAGGAATATCAACAGTAACATCGGAATTTGCATACCCACTTCTTAATTTAACCTGTTTGTGTTGTTGAGTAAAATACCATAGGGGAACACCTCGAACAAAAATATAAGTCTCGTCAAGGCTTTTTGAAAATTAACAGAAAAAAAATGAAAAAAAAAAAGAAAAATTGTGAAATGACATATGGATTATTAAATTTCAGGTCATTTAAGAAAATTGTTGAGCTTTTCAATACGTTGTCCCAGCCAAGATTGCTAGAAAAAATGGGAAAAAATCCGCTTCCGTTGAATATTTCTACTCTTCAATGCAAGTTACACTCAAATAATACGCAAAGCTGAAAATGCATTTCGTTAACAAATTTTCAATTGGCGGAGTACTTCACAGAACAATACATTGTTGCATCCAAGGAAACGCACGTCTGCGTTTGAACCCGGTTGGCATTCGAATGATGAAAACGACCACGCTGATTCCCCCACTCCTTATTCTTTCTTGTTGCGTTGTGACGTCGGATCGTCGAAAATCGGCGAATTTCCATTCTTTGAGGCTATAAATATTTCAAGACGAATAGAGATTTTCTTGAGAATGGTGTGCTTTTCTGACTCGATGAAATTTTATAACTATGCTCCCGAACCTTTGTAACAGTTTCTAGCAAATTTTTCACTCCTTCAACCACAACTGCGAGTCTTCGAGAAATTTGAAAAAATGTTTCAACCAAAAACCACGTCTCCGAGCTACTCGTCTAATAAATTCAAAATCTCCATATTTCACGTCTGCGTCACCTCGTGACCTTTTAACTCGCCATCATTCACAACACATCGACCACTTCAGGATCATTATCGTTCCGCTGACGTCAACGAACACGCGTCTTCCGAGAATGCCAACAACTCTAGCACACAATCGCTCAAAAGTATCGTTAAACTTAAACATGGTTTTTGTCGTCTCCAGATCCCATTATCGGTACAAAATTGATATACCTTTTACCTACTCGATTACAAGGTGAAGGGGGAGGAGGAGCGATGGGGGGGGGAGGGTGTGTGTGACAAACATACTCACGCATACAAGTATTATCGAAAATTTAAAAAACCGGTTACCGCGGTCAGTTCCAAGTACCAGTATGGTAAATGAGGTGATTACGAACGGTGACTAATACATTGTTACACAAAAAAATGATTCACTTTTTCACCGATATGTTGGAAGTTATTATTATTTTATTTAAATTAGCTATACGCATTAAACATTTAAGACGAGACTGTATTTCCTCTTCGAGAATATACGAGTATATCTTCCCAAGTATTCTGTATGTCGTCTTATCGTCATTTTTGAACGCTCTTAGCGCCGAATTAATAATTCAACGAGTGCGGAAAACTTTTTAACTCGTTAGCTTTTAAAATTCCTGCTTCGGTGGCGATGTCTCGTCGAATACGCAGATAAAACGCTGACCTTTTATTTTCTCCCCACGATACAATTCTTCATCCGTCTGCTGCACTTATCCTACTCCGAAATACATTTCAACTGAAGAACCCCCATCTGAGACTATCTTTGAAGAAAAGTACCGCAAATGTAACTCGAGAATCGTATCAAACGTTGAACTCGTGAACGAAAAAAAAAACCCTCTGAGATGCTTTGATGTTCGTAAACAAAACGTAGATATGCAAACACGAGGGACAAGACAGGGCAACATACATTTTAGGGAATGCTTTTTACCTAATTATCTGTCTCGTCTATGTGTAGGTAAATTTTATTTGTCGTTTAGTAAATTTTATAAATACGGCAGACCATTCGAGAATCGAGATACCTCGTGACTTTAAATTACCTTAAAAAATAAATAAAAATACGATAATTGAACTGAGTTACGCGAGCTTACGTTTAGAAGAAAAAATATCGGTGACAGCTCGCTGCAAAAGAAGTCATTAAATTACGATATCCGCGGCTTATTTACAACCCAATCGAGTTAAAAGAGGCTTCATGAAAATTTACACCGTGATTCGCGCGGCGCCATTAATTGAGACTATACTCGTACATTATATCCGTTGAGAAATTAATCGATTTATTGACCACACGAAAGATTTTTCCGCAGACGCTCGAAACAATCGAATCGATGGAGATATTATCTCTCACGACCGTGCTGGTTTTCGTTAAAGATTACCAACTCGTTCGGCAACATCTTAGTAACACCTCGGCATACGTATTCAATAGAAATTCCAACGTCTTGTTAGGGCGATACAATGGACGAAGTGTTTTCGATGTGGGTTGTGGTGATTTTATCGCGAAAAAAAGCATAAATCGTGCGTCGTGTAACAATGAGACGCGCTACACGACGAATAACCCAGGGTGTCCGATACGTCGATTCATCTCCGCGGATGAATTTCGTACGCATGCGGGGGGTATACTCGTATACGAGTAAAAATTTCACGCCGAATTTTAACAGCCCCTGAACGCCGACGACTCGATAACCGCTCGCGAAATTTATTCCGTTCGTTAGCTTTTGTGTGCGAAAATTATAAATTCGCTTTTCCGTTGTATCTTTGAAAAGAAGCTAAGCGCCGATGAAATTTTCATCTTTAGAGCCCGCAAAATTTCCACGAATAAATTTCGCTACAGTTTCGGCCTTTTTTTCCGACGCACAAAAGCGTCATTAATATTTCACCGAGTCGTTCCTGCACTGCTATCTTATACCTCGGAGAATTTTTCTCATTTGTCCAATATCCGAATGCAGCTCGAGGATAATTGCTCCTCGTAACGTGAATTTTCCCATCTACGTATAACAACGCAGATTTATAACTCGCGGCCGAATAAATTTTCTTTTATGATGCGAAATAAAGCGAATACGAGTACAAACTCGGTGCCGAATATTCACTCAGCCTCGTAGCAATTTAATCCTATCGCGCACGAGTTTCGCTTAAAAACCCAAGTCGACGCGTAATGCAGATGACGAGCTCGTGTCAATCTGCGGATAGTGCGGATTCCAAATCATCATATAAATCAACCGAGCGTAACGTACTTTGGTCGTCGAGACGCAGAAGCAGCAAAAAATCACGAATTTTTCGAATTACTCGTGCGATTCGATACTCGTTTAGTAGCTCGCGTCTGTCGTGATCTTTGACAGCGGATCATAATTAAATCGCGTGAAATCCCGAGTCTTCGAGCAATGGCTGAGATTCACGTCTTCGTGATTCTTTTTTTCACGCTTTGTCTGCAGTTTTTTCTTCGAGAACTATCCAGACGATGAGAAACATACGTAGGCTATTGGAAAATATTAGAATTTTTCTTGAGCAAAAACCGAAATTACCCGTAACAGGAAACAAGCGCCCACTATTGAGTCGACAAAATGAACTAAAATAGTTGTCTTGAGGTGGATATTTTCTTGCGAAAGGATCACCACACTTGAAATGATGATTTGCTAATATTTTTAGAGCCTCTTTTTTGCCAATTCAAATAAAAATATTGACCGTGGATATTGTTTTGACCCTCGGAAGTATTATTTTTCGATCTATAACGCTGAAAACCTTTTTGTTTGGCTTCCAGACTTGCAGTGTTAAAAACACGATAGAACGAAACCTCACTTTTTAACCTACGCATCAACCAACAATTTACCGCCACCCCTTTTCCGAAACACGTGCGTAGTGAGCTTGACACTATTTTTACAATTTTGAAATTTTCGTGTAGAAGTAATTTCAAACTTCGTCCTTCTCCTCCATTGAAAGAAACCTCGAAAATTTATTCTGAGGGGAAATTTCCTGCGCCAAAATATACCAATTTTTTCATATTAGCGGCAAGGTACTAAAAAATACGTATAGAAAAATTAAACATTGGCAATCTGCTGATTCATCGACCTTGAAGTAAATCCATCGTTTTCGAGAGTTTTTCAACCATTTAAAAATATCAATAACTTCAAAGCATATAGCGTATTTACTCGATGTCACGTAATTAAACATAACATCTCAGAAAATCTGCGACGAAAGAGAGAACCCTACATTCGTAGCTTGTCGATCTTGTATTTTTAGACATATACCGGCGTTACATGGCGAACAAACGCCTACTCTAGGACACCGCCTATACATTTTATTACCGTTATATTTACATCGAACTTATTCCAGTAAGGCCATCATTTCGCGTATTAGGCGATAAAAAAAAGCAACACAGACGAGATTTCGTTTAATAGTTACCATCCCGTAATACATTTTGCAAAACCCAGTCGTAAAATCTCGCCTTTAACACCATAAATCAGTAAAATTGGCACCTCGACTTGGTTATGTTATGTACCACCGGCTCCGCATACATTATAGTACGAGGCTGAAAAAAATTTTTAAATTTTCCTTCGCCATTACACGCGTATATTCGTAATTCGCATCTCATCGTGAAACCTATTTAAAAACGTGCATATCCGTTCGTAGCACTTTTTTCCTCTTCGGTGTCTTCTAAAAGCGTGATTTTCTTATTCCATCGCGGTGACACGGCCGCTTTATGCGATTACCGTGACAAATACAGTTATTCATTTGCACAATAGTAAACGATCCACGGAACACGATCGTCGTCCGTCGATCACTCTCGCATCTTTCCACATATACGCTCGTCTCGTGAAATCATCCGGCTGTCTGAGTCACAATACGATGGTCTTGTTCTCACTACCGGAAACGAACCGCGTCCTATGGTTGGAATTTTCTTCTATCTTCGCCTTGAACTTTTTCCTCGAGCTGTATCGTTGCTTTTTTGGTGATTCGATTTTCGATTCGTATTTCGTATAGGTAATTAGATAGATGGTAACTTGATATCAGATGTTATTAAGAATCCATAAATTTATTAAAATCCTTCTGAAGTTTTTTACGTCGCATTATTACGACGCGACGCCACGCATCTATTGTGGTGATTATAAGACTTCCTTATTCGAGTACAGGGTGTTTCGTATATTTGTACATAATCATGCGGAAAATTTCGTCGACCAAGATCCATACCTAATTACCACCTACCTACTCAACAACTCGACAAGGAAACGGTCGCGGGTGTTAATTACGAATTTCCATTAAATTTGGATTTTTGGAAGGAGGAGATCAATACACATAAACCCCCAAAACCAAATTTTCAGCTACAAAAGTTGATTTTTTGATGAATTTTTGAAGCTTAAAAATTACTGTGCTTTGAAAAAATTGTACTAAATAATAAGTTATAACAGTTAATAAAAGCTGAAAAAAAAATTCGTGAAGTAAAAATTGTTGTTTTATCGAAAGTACGTCAAAAGGCTATACTGGGTCAAAATTATCAACTTCAGCAAATAAAAATCTAGTTTTTTGGGGGTTTTTGAGGTCTTTTTTCCAAAAATTTAAGTTTCATCAAAATCTCAATACCTACAATAGTTTCCTTATCAGCCCTAAAAACACAAGAACCAGACTTTTGGCAACATCAAAATTCTTTTCAAAAAACATTTTTTCTATTGCCGGTGACCCCTGCGAAATGTCTCAAAAAACCAGGAATAATTCCAAAAAAGTAACGTCGCATCAATACATGTAACTCAGTTGGGATTATAAATTTTTTAAATTCTCGAATACCAATAAGAAATGCTAACAAAAAAACCTTCCTAATCAACGCTGCCAAAAATGAACATTTTTCATCAAAAATCCTCCACATTTGAATATCTACGACGACCTAAATAAAACGCACAAATCAAAAAATCCAATTTCTTTGAAATCCTCCCAACAAGTTACAATGAAATCAACACACGTCCGACTAATTCTTAATTGGAACCCATTGTGATCGAAATTGTTTATTTTATCTGAAAGAAATACTCTTATATCGACGTAATGAAGCCAATAAGCGAGAAAATGTAAACGAAGTGGTGACAGGTCGACGCGGAAGGCCCGCGATACTCTTGTTTATATCATTTTACTCTTTTTATTTTAAGAAACTTTGACGTAATATGTTTGCTTCATCTTCCAAGTTTAGCGAAGCGAAGATACCCATTTAGATAAACAAAAAGAGATGAGAAAAAAGGGAACAGTGTATCGGCCATCTTACGTATAAATCCAAATGCTCTTTTTCATCGTTCTTTCAAAAATCATTCGCGTTGTATTCATCGCATTCGTAAATATTTTCGAGAAAAATACTCTTTTTTAGACACACAGCTTCGTTTAAATGAGCCCCCGCCCTCTTGCCCTGTGTACCAAGCTACCAACAATATAGGTAAAATCAACATATACTCGTACGACGTAAAATACACCGCGAAAATTTACATCGTAAATCGCACCCCTCCTCCTCTCTCCACCTCCTCCCCCCCCCGGCTGCGTACATTTTCATATTTATTCTCAGCATCTGGTTATCACTGCGTACTTTTTATACAGGAAATTTTCACCGAAACTATGACAAAAATACGCGAAATTTATAGACTCGCTAAAAAAAAAACTACGATCTCGGGTTCGCTGGCGTAAATATAAATTTCAAAAGTCGCGCGGAAAAAACGATATACGAGCGTTCTATTTTTCCTCGTCCGGCGCGTAATTTTTTTCCAACGTTCGCGGCGCAGCACTCGGCGTAATTTTACTAATTTGTTACCAACATCGTGCATTATTCGCGCTGACGCTGGCGCGAGCTATAAAGCACGAAAATTTCGTTCGAAATGAGAAATAGTGTGGGCGTTGGGAATAGCGGAGCTGCGGCTATGGTAAAAGGTGCTCCCGCTGTATTTTAACCCTTATATACGTGGAAGCTGTACGAAAGACATGTACGAGATAATATACTGTGCATTCTGCGTGTGTACTGTGTACAGCAAGCACGCGAATAAAGTAAAAATATAGCTTTCTCGAATAAAAGGAATCCCGACAAGGAGAAAGGCTCCGGCAAAAAGACGTGTATTTAAATGCCGTCGTCGCATCGTCGCATCGTCGGGGCGCGGGAGTCGCGTCGTCGCGACGACGTAATCGTTCCAAAATGAAGACATTGTTCCGTCACAATGAAATTTCATCCTAGCAGCGACGTAATTACCGAAAAATTCCGACTCGACGAAAAAACCCCGTTGCATTACAATTTACTCGTAATTAAGCTTAGTCTGGCAACACTGCTACGGCATTGCGTCTCCTAAATTCTTCATTCCAAAAGTAATTTCCTAAAGATCCGAGAAAATGGCAACTTTTAGACGATGAAACTCCAAACAGAGAGAACTAACGCGTTAATTAGGCCCATTTATGACGAGTCTACAAAAATGGAAACGATTCGCGAATACGCTTGTTTGCATTTTTTAACGGTTTCTATGCGCGATTCGCCTACGTGCATCGTCTCGACGAGTATTTCTTAAAAGATATAAAATTCGAGACGCTACATGTGCCTCCTCTACCCTTCACACGACGTCCGAGGTCGCGCCATCTCACAACCAAATTTCACGAAGCGCGGTTTAAAACAAAAGACAGACTCGTGCTCGTGCTACATTGTATAGGATTGTCGCGGATTTTTCGTTTAATATCGAGAAACCAAGTCCGGACGGGTGTATTTGCCGAGTATATACAGTGCGGTACGCGCCCGGAATAATAAATAAGTACCGAGATATCGCCCAAACGTCGGTGACGTCGTGTGACCAATGGTATTCAAAATGGGCGTAGTAATATTGTTCCTTTGAGAAGCTACCATCGATAAGATTTCAAAATGCGCTTATCTATAACCCAATTTAATCATACAAATTATTAATTTACGTATATTTAAAATTTCCTCGCTGAAATTCTACCTAAGAAGCGCCAAATTTAACGCTCAAATGTATCTTCACAGCGAACAGGACTATGGGCATTTCTCCGATAGTAAAACGCATAAAACCTGAACCTCCTCACGAGACAAAATGAACTCCCCTCCGAAAACCAAACGTCATTTTTTGTTTCATTCGAGTACAACCGAAAAATAAATGCAAGTTCCAAACCTACGCCATTTTATATGCAAATATCCAGATTAAAAATAATTAGTATCTGTTTACTTAACAATAAGTCCGTATATTAAGCTATAAAGTCGATGTTCACGTCGCTTAGCGCCGGCTACACGACGATTCGCATCTATTATCCACGTACTTAGCTACTTACACCATATATACATGCACATCAAAATGCAAAAACCATAGCTGAGCGTCTCGTTAAAAGCCCTCGAAAGCACTAAGCTCATTTCGTAATTAATTCTTCGTTGTACGAGATTACCAAAAGGTAACGAGAGATTTACAAAGTACGTTTATTTTGGTGGCGCCAGCAACGACGCCCTCGACGGTAGTAGGTAGTAGGTACCTTATAGAATCGAGGAAAAAACTCCCGTCGACAAAAGCACGCCAAAAGGCGACGACGGTATCCAACACCGCGAATCGGGTCACGTCGATGGTGAAACGTAGATAAATCGTATTTACAATTTTAATCCACGAGTTGACGCCAATTATACGTTTCCCTTTAGCGAATTGTCATATCGCATGATTAAGCCGGTACTAATTTTTATACGTTTGTGTGTGTTGCGCAGATAAAACGGAAAAAGCGGCCGGTACGAACGATGAGTGAATATTTGCGGTACGCCGGAACTAGCCCATTAGAATCGATCGACGATAACCGATAATGGTGGTTATCCGCGGCTTGATCGGTTCACGTTCGTAGGTATGCTGGATACGCGTCGAAAAAAAAACACTCAACGACAAAAAAATTCCTCTTTGGGAGCAGTTTCCTCGCGCGGTCAACGGTCCACGACAGTGATATTTTTCCATAGCGATCCGCTCGACATGAATTCGACCGTGTAATAAACGTGTCACAGCCGTGTTCGACCTTATCCATCGTGTACAACAATTATAGTTCGCGAACCTCCAAGTTATGTTTCCATTTCGTAAATACTATTCTACCCGATTTATCGGCACCTTGTTTCTGATCTTGGTCTTCGTGACAGTGTGCCTGTACTATGGCAGCTATACCGGCGTCATCAATATCGCAAATCCGACTACCGGATTTTCCAACCAGTTGTCGCTGTCGCAGCCCAGAAGCATGTATCTGAAAAGCGCCCCCGTCGGGCAATACGATACGAGATATGCGACCTGGAAGGCGCCGCCAAAAGATGCTTGGGCACAAGTGAACGCCGAAATCAGCGACGAGACGTGTCCGCTAATCCGCGCCGCCAACACTAACATCAGCACTGTCGAAGAATTCTCCAAGTTCGAATTTCAGGTAAGAATTTCTGAATTTCTCTCAAGTTTTCAAATTAAGGATAACATTTTTTGCAACAAAAAAAAAAAGCAAAAAACAATAATAAACTACGTACCTACCGACAGTGGCGTAGCCAGGATTTTGGCAAGGGGGGGGGGGCAAAACGAGTCCAGGTAGTCAAAATTTTTTTTAATTAGTGGGAAACCAGA